>JAHREE010000059.1:1546754-1560843 GCA_033628505.1 Tringa tobata
GTGCGGGGCACGGCCAGAGCCGCCGCCGCGGGGTGCGGGGTGCTGCGGGATCGGGCGCCCTCCAGCGGGGCCGGGGCGGGTGGAGCGGGACCCCCCGGCCGGACAGCGGGCACCCGGCTGGGAAAGGGGCTCTCCCCCCCAACAAGCACGACCTGGAAAAGGTGTCAACCGCTGGGGATTTTCACTCTTTCTTGTGCTACAGCCCCGGGCGGGCTGTGAGGTGTGACCTGCAGAGCCTTCCACCGCCAAAACTTACTGATTTTATCACAGGAATATGCCCCCCTCTGCTTCAAAGAGCCTTTGAATGAAAGAAATTCCACATCTAAAAGCACTAAAAGTACCCCCAGACTTTGCCTAACACCCTCACCTTCTTGCTTCTACAGACTGCACCACACCAACCCTTAACTCACCTATAAAACACCCCCGGATAACTTCATGCCTGTCTGGACTCTGAGCACAGACTACTCAAACCCAAAGGCTGTCTTTGCCTCTGGAAGTCCCTGCCCTTCTCGGAGCAACTCTTACTTCTCCAAGAGGTGGGTGAAGCCCAGGACAGAGTTAGAAAGTGCTCCCAGGAGTGGTGACAGCATCTAGTGACTGTGGTAGTGAAACACAGGCGTGCATACCGCTCCACTGCCGCCTTGGACACATACACTCCTTCTTTGTAGCCACTATTTCCAGAGCAGTTAGCCAGGCAAATCTGTGTCACTTGTGTCACAACTACTTCCCGCTCTTCTTCACGTGTCTGAAGATACAAGGAAGAAAACTTCATGGTTTTGTGAGCAATTCTCTTCCTTGCCTTCTTTCCCCCCCCTCCTCCTTTCTGTGAGGCTGCTCAGACTTGGCTTACGAGCTCCATCGATCACACATGCACAGAGCCATCACCCTGGGGGAGCTCCAGAGGACCTGAGCCCTCCTTACACCAGAGATACCCACAAACTTCGACATGAGGAAGGACCGACAACTGTAGCTACTAAACCCTCTGCCCAGAACTCCTAACCCCTTCCCGGGAAGTTGAACCCCCTGCTCAGCTTCTGAAGTTCTGGATCTCGTACGCTGTTTGCACTTCAGAGGCAAAGCCCGCTCGGTTCACTTAAAAACCAGCTTTACTTTGCCTTATCATCCATGTTTAATAACACATATAATGACCTGTTATGGAAATACACACTGTTGGTCTGCCTGGCTCCACCCACTCCCACTTACAGGCCGTATTTCTAAGGTAAAATAGCTACAAATCAGAAGGGCGGAGAAAGACATGAATGGATAACTATTTACCAACAGCTACAAGCAGTCAGTATCTCTTCCCAAATAAAGACAAAACCCCTCTTGAAGGGCAGAGGGCAGGAGGAATCCAACCTGTTAGAGACAGACCCCCCCCCAGCTGCTCCCACGGGAGCCTGGGGGTCTCAGACTTGTGCCCCTTCAAACTAACACTTCGTTTGTACACGCTCTAAGGCCTGCAAAACTACTCAGCACCTCGCTGCAGATGCTGTATTCATCTCCGCAACATATTTTTTAAAGTTTATGGGGAGGAAGAAAGTGAGTTTTAACAGGTTTTTATAAGACATATAATTTTTTTTCCTTTAGCAAGTGCAATGCACTTTAGTAACTACATTAACAAAAGCTAGTGCTGCTCCTTAAGCAAAAGTACACAATCTTTCCCTTTCTAATTTTGACAGAACTGTTTTACAGCTACAGTTTTACAGTTATAACAGCATATAAACTCTTTTTCCCCCCCATCTGCCTTTGATTTGCATTGCTCAGCTGATACACTCAGCCAAGCGCTTTGCCCCTGGAGGTGTGGGAAGAAGCAAGGGAAGGAATTCACTCCGGTCCTCCCGCGGTCACCGCTGCCCCGGACGGTCCAGCTGTAACGTTTGCCCTCACGCAGAGAAGAAACAATGATGTAAATATCAACATCACAGGAAGGAGGGTGTCTATTATGAGACAGAATCGTGCACAGCAGGTGGCACTGGTTACAGAAGATAAGCTTTCAAAGCCTGGTCCCGGCTATGTTCTACCCCCAAGCCAGAGATATGCGTGTCTGGAGCCTCTTGCAAATTAAGCCTCCTCCACATCAGCGGAACAAGGTTTAAAATCTTACTGTGCACTGGGACTTACTCAGCAAGGACAAAACCTGAAGTCAGGCTCCTGCAGAGCTGAAACAATTTACTGTTTCCTAAAGAAACTCTTGCATGCTAAAGCCAGAACCGCAATAAAAGGCCACAACTTGCACGTTGCACCTACACGGACAGCCTGGATGAACCCGACCACAGCAGTGTCCCTTCCTCCTGCTCAGAGAGCTGTCCAGACTGTGTCACGCGGACTGAGAGCCTTGAGCAAGACCAAAAAAAACATCAACATGGAAGAGCAAAAACTACCAAATGAAGTGCATTAAAGGACCTTGGAAAGCAGTGCCATCTTCTTCTCAACTCAGCACCCGAGTTCAGAGTCTCAACTGAGAATCCATCCTTCTCCTTCCTGTGTTACAGTCCGATAACGGTGTTTCTCAGTTGCCAAGGTTACTAATCAGTAATTAGAGACCAAGCTCCACAGAATAACGAAGACTTCAGGATGACTTTGTTACTATTGCAAGAGAAGGACTTAACTACACCACAACTCTGTAGCGTGTTTTTCTCCAGGGGCAGTACAGTCCTTTCAAAAACCTCATTCTCATAAGTGTTCTCATAAGAACACTGGTAATTCAATGAATCAAAATGATATTGAAAATAAGTTACTTTTCAGACCTTAACAAAAAAACTACCTATAAATACTTAACAGCGAAAGCATCAGACAAAATTAGCAGCCACCAGCAACACCTACTTCAAACACACACTGCTCCCAACCACGTTTAAGAACACTGTCACCCAGTGCTACAAAGCACCATCAGGCAGCCTTAGCCCTTCACATCTTTTCTTTATGACTAATAAAAGGAAGGTAATTCTCAAGTCAGCTGCTTAACTAGCCCCATCTGCAAAAGGGGAGGGATACAGTTTCAAAGAGAAAACCATTTTCAAAAATGAAAATTACTTTTATTTTTCACTTCGATACCCATGAGACTACAACAGTTCAACAAGGTAAACATAACAGTTATACAAAACATATGTAACTATTTACAGACTTAACTGTACAAAATAATTTAAAGTTTACAAAAGTTTCATGCAACCTCTGTTGACTGACACAGTCTAGGAAATCTCCCTGGAGAAGCATAAAAGATCTTCAAATGCATTTATTTATTTAATGGTTCAAAAAAAGGATGCTGTAAGGCTTCATCAAGAGTAATTCTTTTGGCAGGGTCATATTCCAGCATCCTGCGAACAAGGTCAAACAGACTCTGATGATCCGTGTCTTGGCAATGCATGAACTCCTGAAAGAAGGGGAAAAAGGAAGTACTTTAAAGAGATCTTTCACAACTGCCAATCTCACAAAATAATAAAAATGCTGTCTCCTACCTTTAAGGGCTTGCAGCGTCTCCGAACATATCGTCCTGCAGAGCTGTGTTCATCCCAGTCCAATTGGTCGTGGTGAAAATAATGCTTTCTGCATGATGAGGAAAATAATTTTAAGATAGCGCCAGTGTGTACACCATAAAAGTGGTCCTGCACATCTGCATCTGGGAGCTACCATCTCTTTTAGCTAATATTGATTCAGAGACCTGTTGCTTTTATATTCTCATTGTCCCATTATTTAGAGAACAGATCCTTCAGTATCCCAATCAGCAACCCAGCCACTGAAAACATATTTTCCATTACTGATATTTCAAGAAACGGATGCTTTCAGGTGTTCCAAGAGAACAACTTGGTCTCATCTGCTAGTAACAAAGTCAACTTGTCAAGCTATCAACTTCTAAAAAACATTTCTTGTAAAATATGCAGTGTTAAGTAGTTGCTAACCACTTAAAAAAATATATCTGGTATTCCTGAATGTCTTCAAAAACTGCACTGCCGATACATGAGACTACCGCTGCAAACCAAGTTCTGACAAATCCACACTTCAGCACCACATAAACACTGCTATATCAGTAGCATCTTATCTTTAATACTACCTAAATCTATTCCAATTGCAGCTTTTAAAGTTTTTTCTTATTTTTTTAAAATGCATTATGAATCAGCTGGAAAACTGTAAAAAACTAAATACAGCACGCAATCCAGAATTACTGGAATTCTACTATAAAATGAGTGACAGGAATATCGCGATTAGCTGGCAAGAGGACAACTTATTTCAGAAAGAGAATGGACCATCAAGTCTCATGAGCTCACAGGTAACAATGAAAACGTTAAATATTTCTCTTATAAGAGGAAAGTATTAGGCAACTTACTTCTATGATGAACTTACCTGGATTTCTTGATCATGTGAGTTGGCAGAGGCCCTAGGATTCTTTCCATCATTGCCAAGTGTTCTTTACTATCATGTGTCTGCGTGGAAAAAACAGTGAATACACTTAACACATTTTTCTACTCTCAGCCTCTTGGTAACACCACTCATCTACCAACAGGATGTTTGCTGGAGTACCATCACAGTATCTTTATACATCATCACCTTAAACTACTACAAATAGATCATGCAGTGCCACTTGTTTTAGAGCACTTCCCACAGTTAAGACGGATCCTGAACAACAGAGTTCATACAGTAAGTTTTGTAAAAGTACATTTTATTTACTCTTAATTCCAGCAGTATCTTCAGAATCTAGACAGGCTTCGTCATCCAAAAAGCCACAAGAGATCATCTTAAGTAGTCTGAAGGATATATCCCAGACATCAAATTATCATATATGCATGCTGTCTTTACAATCTCAGCTACATAACCTTCAAAAAGCCCGTAAGATCATGCCTTTTACAGTAATAATTAAGTATATGTCATTAAAAAAATCAAATCAGTAGTCTGGTAACAAAAATGTTCAATTTGACTTTATGTACATACCTGAAACACTGTAAATCCCAGGTAATACTCAATTAGAATACACCCAATACTCCAAACATCACAAGGCTGAGACCAACCCAGTGCTGCAAAAGATGCAAAGATTACATTTCACTTTTTAATACATTCTCAAAACTTGTAATCCACAAAGCATACACCGTTTCCATGCATTTACTGATGCCCATTTTCCCCTCAACACCTCTCCTAAAACATTGGTGGGAGAGGAACTCATTTGGACTTCTGTTTTTAGAGTATTTCTAAAATATTTTAGACTATTTCTTTTACTGTTTACTATTCTAACATCACCACCTGTGAGAAATGACTTTATTATTAGAAGCACGAGCAACTGCTCCAGTTTATGAAGTAAAGGCATCTGAATGAACTGTAATTAACTGTCAGAAGGTTTACAAGCTTTTACTGACCTAAAATAACCTCAGGAGCTCTATAATGTCTTGTAGACACTAATGTGCTGTGATGCTCATCATCAAAAGTTGCACTTCCAAAATCAACAACTTTGATGTCTGTGTTCTTTAAAGTGCGTTCATCTCGCTTCTGCAAGAAAATCAAAATGCTATTTGTTAGTATGTTTTAAAGGCATGCTTAGGCAAAAGGTATTCATGACATTATTTTAAGTTATCTTCAAAATACCAGTTAACATAAAATGTTAAAAATTAAACCTACGTAACAGAACACTCCTTTCAAATACATCAATTCTTATTCGGCTCAAGGTCTAAGAAAGAGGAGGTGGTAACAAAGTGATTTAATCTGAATACTCCAAACAGCTGAGTAAAGACCTTTCCCACAGTAACAGAGCTCCTTTCCTCTTTTGTTAACCTTCAAGTTAACTTCAGTTAGTTGTTACCTTAGTTTTTTCTATCCATTGGTGCATATACTCATTTATGTAATTTTAGCTCTAAAATACAAAAAATAAAATCAAGCCTTATGCATAAACTAGAGATTGAAGTCCGTATTGCCTCTCTGTTCCAAATAAGTTTTTTATACTTTGAAAAAAGATCAGCAACATGAAAAGAAACTTGTATTTCTGCCACCAGTAGAAGTGATCTGTGCAGACAAGTTCCCATCCTAACATCATGTCTTCATGGTTTTTTCAGTCTAGTTTGAATCAGAGCAAAGTTACTTCCTTAGCAAAAAGTCAGGACATCTCGAACAGGGTAAAAAAATTCTCAGAAACGTAACTATCACTTGATGTTTCTACATATACTTTTTTTTAATAAAAGTTTAGATGAAGATAGAAGTAGCCTGACTCAAGTTGGGAGAAACAAAGGACAAACTTACCATTTTGGCATTGTACTTCACTATGTAATCAGACTCCACAAACAAAATATTTTCAGGCTTTAAATCAGTATGAGTTAGTTTATTATGGTGTAAAACTAAAAAGGAAAAAAAAAAGAACAGTATGTTATAATTAATCCATTTCTTTCCTAAAGGAAAAAAAAGAATATATGTGGTTAAGAGTATTGAGATTTACTTACAGTTTATAGATTGGCAGATTTGATAAGCCATATTTCTAATGTCATTAATATGAAATGGCAGAAAGCTGTTTTCCTTAATGAAGTCGTAAGTACTAAGTCCCAGTAGCTCAAAAACAATGCAAACATGGCCATGATGATCAAACCACTCCAGCATCTGGACACAGCGGCTTAAAATAAGAAAGAAAAAACAAAACAAATGAAAAATCAATTTATTGAATAATTATCTTCCTCAAATCCATAGTATTCTAATTTTATACTTACAAAGTGCTGCTTGGATCCATAGTGTTTAAGTGTTCCAACACCTGTATTTCTGAACGGGCTGCTTCCCGGTATCTACCAACATTTTTCACAATTTTAACTGCTACATGCATTCCTCTCCTTTAAAAGAAAGTAAAGCATCATAAACTGAATCAATTATTGTTTAAATACCAACAATGCCAAAGCAGCTCGATTTTAATAAGAAAAATACAGGAAGATTAAAGGTCATAGAGAATTTTGAGTTTGATTACAGGAATTTGTCTTAAGCACACTGCACTTAACTAGAACTGGTTTCATGAAGAAATGTAATACTAATCTTTCCTTCGTTAAATACTCATAGCACATGTTAAACTAACTACTTCTCAGTCTTACTATCTCATCTGAGGCAGAGTAAATATCAGGCATCCACCTGCAACATGATTTTAAAAGTTTAGCAAAGTTCTCATTTGAGGAAAGCACTGCAAAAATCTGGCATTTTTTCCTCCAGCTTGCCTAACTTGTTCTGATTCTTTTCCAGTTCTCCTCTGGCGTCAGGGGAATTGAGTAACTTCTGAAATCTAGATTCTGAGTATTTTGTACCAGTGAAAACCGACCTGCACTCAGTGTAACATTCTTGTAAGGTTATTACTGAAATGGAACACAGATACACATCGTTCAATCTATCCTATTCACTGACAGACAAGTTTTCATTGTCTCTATATTTAGAGTCTAATGACTTAAGCATACAGTCTCTCCTCACAACATGATCTCAAGCTCCTCAACAGACTTAACTTGTGAATCAACATAATAAACAAATCAGAGGCAGAGGAAAAAACCCACTAGAACCATGTCACAGAACTACAGATATAAAATTATACTTATGTGTTAAAATAATCTGAGGTTTACTAACTGTTTAAACCTCCTAGCACATACAGAAGTAGTGGAAATACAATAATTTTCTTCTCCTCCTCCAAACATACCATTACACAGAAGTAACCATTCCATCAGAAAGGATTGGATACTGGAGTACTGTGCATTCAATAAAAGTTCAAAGGATAATTCTGATTATGGAGACTGAGGAAAGAAATTTACAGCTCAACCAATTCCAAGCAGTTGCTTTCACTAAGAATCAAAACTATTTTCTCAGCATCTCATTGCACCATCTTCTAAGTCAGTCTCCCAAATCAATTCTGCACTCTACAGAGCCTCAAATTCTCTAGTTAAGGCAACGGCACTTGTAGAACCAACAGAAAAACATAATGAAGCAGAAAATAGTTCTCCCTCTTCAAAAAGAGCAGATGATATCTATGTAGTAATTACTAGTTTGTACCATGCGACTACATAGCTTGCATAGAAAAAAAATAGGATAGTTATAAAAAGGTTTATCCTTGAAATAAACCCTTTCTCGACAGATATTTCCCAAGAAAACCATGGTTAAAGAAGTTTACTGTTGTTAAAGACAGATTCTCAAAAGCTTAGAGGAAAAACGTCGTCTATATAAAACCTTGTATAAAGTCAATACCATGCAAGGGCCTCTCAGAGAGCAACAGAAGAAACAAAACATATTTATAGTACTGGAAAAGATGACTGAAGAACCTTAAAAACTACCAGGAACAGATTGGTATCACCTGAAAAACCTTCAACATTTTCAACTAGAAATAAGCTTAAAATGTAGCTCTCAAAACCAGTATAATTTCTTTCCTAAATACACTGTAACACTGCAATTGACTGTGACTTTCTTTTAAAGAGAAAGTCCCAGAGCCTTAATTTCTGAGCTAAGGGTGTCTTTTGTCACAAGATCCACTTATAAAAGATAACCAACACTTACATATCATGATCTATGCACTCCACTACTTTTCCAAAAGCTCCTTCTCCTAAAGTTGCAACAATTTCATCTAAAAAGAACAAACACAAGTTAGAATTATGTAACAACTCAAACAAGAATGAATACTATTAATGTAGATTTAAAAATGTGCCATTACAAAAGCATAATTACTTTAAATGTCAGCATCTGAATGCATTATTTTATTGGACAGGTGTCATGAAAACAGTTAGCCAAAAAACTATCTCTTGTTCTAATCTCAAGATTCAAGTTCAGTTACTAATTGGAACTTTTTGAACACAGTATTTAAATTCTACAGAAAAGAAGATATGCAAAAAAACAAAAAAGCACAAAAAAAACAGAACAAAAAGAGCAATGAAGATTTCTTTAGCCCCCCTCCTCTGACATACTATTCTAAACAGATTTTTTGCTGAAAAGTTTTTAAAAAGTGTTGAAAAATGTTCTATACATCTTGCTCTTAGAACGTCTCCACTTTCACAGATCAGGTGACCCTCCTCATCATCCTCTACACTCCTGGATCTTTTCCTTCGGTGACTCTTCTGGAAACGGCACCAAGATCGTCCAGCCAATCAATATATCAGAGTGAATTCAGGGCAGAATACGCAATTCATTCAGCGGGGAGATATTCAGGCATTCAGTTACACACCAGGCCACGAACAGTTGGCAGGAGCAATTTCAAATTCAGTCCCCAGAAATTCACAGGGCACAGTTTATGTTACAGAAGAAAAACATGGCAAGGAACAGATTTTCAGATAAATACTTAAAGTGATAAAGCAACAGAAAAAAACAACACAATTTTGTCTCTCAAACAGTGGCATAATTGAAGACAGATTAAGAATGCAACATCACTATTTCTAATACTTTGCTAGCAAATAGCAACAAACAGTATTTATTTACATATCTAACCTTACAGTCAGGTGAAATGTTTCTTTTCTCTAAACCGTACATTTTATATAATCTAAACATTAAAATATATCATGTAATTTTACTTCTCTCATGTTTACAGAGAGAAGAAAAATTATTCTGAAATCCTCAATTTGCACTGTATAATCGAATACAATTTGCTGTTTTCTATTGCAGAAATGCGACATAAAACACCTGGAGCTGAAGATATATCAGTGTGTATCATGCCAATACTAAGAAATTCAGAGAGCATGCCTTCAAAGGAGGCAAGCAGCAAACATCCCATCTTCAGTAAAACATTAGCTGCCATTAGCCAGGCACTTGGCTTATCAGTTTTCTGGAATCGGGTATAGAACTGTAGAGCTTGTTCTTATCAATTTACCAGACATGCACGTTTCACAGCTCTAATTAAGCTTACATTAGAAAGGCATGTCACTTCAACTACTTTTACTAATACGATGTATGGAAACTCACAGTCTACCTGAGAAAAAACAGTTCACTATGCTGTAACACCAAAAAGGGACAACTGTACTTTGAGATAGGATAGTTACCTATTTTCAATTCTGAGATAACATTTTTCTGATTAATCCCACAGATTTTAACTACTGGCCACCTCTGTTCCCATTGTATAACTAGTACTGATGATAATGCCACCCCCCACCCTCTGATCCAAAAGACTCAAGAACATATTTATATGCTCATAAACGGACTCAACTACAAATCCTTTTTTAATAATATAGTATTTCTTAAAGTACTGCGACCAGGAACTGAAATTCTAACACTCACTTAAGACGTCTATTACCACTAATTCATTAATAGTAAAGTTAAAAATTACTCATACCGAATGCGATTGGTGACTGGAGCAATGATGCCTCTTATGCTTCCTTTTATGACTACTTTTCCTGCTCCGACCAGAGGATTTGCTATAGTGATGATGGTGACTCTTTTCATAGTCTCTGTGATAATGCCTGTGGTCATATACTTCACAGAAGTCATTTCTGTATTCCTCAACATATCTCCGGTCATGATGGTCTCTTTCATTTATGGCTCTATCGTCCAAATAATGACTGAAAATATATTTTAAGTGAATGTTCTCCACTTCAAAAACTTGAGGTTCCAACAAGATAAGTGACTTGAGCTGAGTTACAGAGTTACACAGTATGTCTTTACATCAAGAATGTTTTCTAATTGACTCCCTCCCCAAAAACAGCGGAGCTTGTGATGTTACTTTATTAGGAATCTAACATTTGTCAGTCTCAAATACATTGCAGTCATCCACATGAACAATATATAATTCGTCCGCAGTATGCACAGTAAATAAGAAACTCAGACTCAAAAAGGAGAAACACTTCCTAAAATATACTGAGTAGTTCAGTTACAATCTCCAAAGTCACACAATAAAACTCCATACAGCAACAATCCCTTTCTATGCTTTCAAGGCTCAAAGTGTTAAAAAAGAAAAATAAAAACTGGTTACTGAAATAAGTAGCATTATTCTTAGTGCTCTGCATTAAACATTAAAATCCTCAGAGAATATCTGGATCAAGGATCTCCTGCACAGAAAAAAAACCTTTAAGAAAGCTGCTGAGGCCAAGAGACCCCATATCGCTGTACACCTACCCCTCCCAGCATTTTATAATCATGAGTATCAGCTTTTAAAAGAATTCCATGGGATCTTCTTCTCAAGGAAAAAAAAACCAAACCAAAAATAAAAACCGAAAAACCACATCTTTCCAGTGAAAGCAATTTAAGAGAAAAAGCAAACCACCTCCAAATTAATAAGAGAAACTCATACTTACCATTGTATTAAATGATTAAACAAACCTTCTCTTCCTTTTGTTCACATTAAGTAAATTAAAAGGCATACTTTTTACTTGAAATTTAATACTAAATGTATTCAATACCAATACTAAACTGACAACAGTGAAATGAACTACTAACATTTACTTGTTTTTATTAAAGAATTTATATTTTATGCTTCAGGTACTGTGTTAACAAAATCAACTACCTCTTAAGCTTGTCTTAAAGTGAGCCAAACCTTAAGGAATTGCAACTTTGGGCACTCAAAAACTCTGATGCTGAAAATATATTTATTGCAGACATAATAAGAAACATCAGTACTACTCAATTCAGAGTCTTATACCTTTCTGAAATGTGATTTGGTTTATAGTGCTTGCTTTCTTGTCCACTGCTGTGGGACCTTTTCCTGCGCTTACGGCTGCTACTGTGCTTTCTTTGATCCCAGCTCTTTCTGTCGTCCCATTCAGGACAATGAGATTGCTTTGAGTGACGCATCTGCGACTGAAAAAAAAGAAATCAACAAAAACACATAAAAGACAAAAGCATTACACTGGTATCTGCAGATGCAAGTCAACTACTGTAATTTGATCAAATACAACAGAACTAGAAAGAACCATTTCCTCAATTTTTTTTCCTCAGCTTCCCCACATATTATTTTGGTTTGGCAAGTAGACGTAGCTTGCTCATCCTAACACTGTTACGAAACACAAATCGAGATTAAATAGGCCAACTCATCTTCACTTAATAGCTTCAAACATGTCATAAAGCCTGTTTTAAATAAACTCTCAAGTGACTAAACAGAATAATTTCCTTAAAGAGTTTTCTGTTGAAGACAGACCTTAATCTTCAAATATCCTCTCTGGCAAAATCTGGATTTAGCTCTTCATAGTATATTGTACATAAATTACTACATGGAAGTCAAACATGTACAACCAGTCTAAAACCTCTCACAAATCTGTTTACAGATCGCTGTTAAATAGACACTTTTTAAAGTTTTACTGACAACCACAGTGAACTCTGATATATTAACATTTAATTCTGTAGTACTATGAGCCAAGCCACAGTTTTTGAACCCTATTAACATGCAAGTATGCAGGTGCTTTACAATTAAGCTGATTGCCAAAGACAAAACCCACCAACTTCCGTTGCTGGATCTCAAATGCAGGAATTCTCTGTTCAAACAGGTACATGCACAACTGAAAAAAAAAAAAAAGGAAGGTAAAGCACATCTATAGAATTAAGAGTATAATAAAACAACCATCATTTGTTTACTCTTCTTTCACAGGAATTTTTTTAAAATAGGCATAGACTACGTAGCTATTTCAGTATATTTTGAAGAAATAAACACAGGACAAGTAAAAGTTTCCCATAGTAAGAGCAGCGACAGCAAGAAAAGTAGTTTAAAAATAGACAAGAGTAAAAAAAAAATGAAATATCACTACTGTTTAAAGTTACACAGAACACAGTTGGTCACCTCTATACCAACTGGAAGCATTAAGAAGGAAACTTTTAGAACACGTAAGTGGTAAGCCTGTTCTGAAAAACACGTTTTCTGATACTTTCGTATTTGTGACAGGAAGGTAGTTAAAAATAAACTACAACCAATATCTGCAACAATGCTTTTTCACAGAAATCTCTTTTTAAAATACAAATAAAATGGAAACAGTGACAAACTGCAAAAATAAGTGACTGGTACACCCTTTGCGTCAGTCATGATCCAAGTCTCCTAAAAATTTTTCTTCACTTACGATGCGTTAATAAGAAATAAAAATACTAGTATATTGAATGACAGACCAAAATACCTGAAGGATAAAGACAAAATTAAAACCGATTATTGTTTCATTTACATGGGTGAATTTCTTCTCTTCTTACCCAGCTCCAAAGCTATTTTCCTCTATTTTCAGCCTACATATCTCAAATTATGAAACACACTCATGTTTCAGTTATTTTACTTTTGAGATGAAGAGTTCCCACACTCAGTTATAAGCGAACTAAGGATTTTATTTAGGATTGCCTTTTTCTTTTTCTTCCCCATTTGGCAGAAGACAGGCTGCATTAAGGTTCTATAGTGGACAAATATCTATTTAAAATCACCATTAAAGCGTTGTGCAGAGGCGGGCTTGGGAGTGTGAAAGGATGGACATTTGACACAAAAAACTAAAGAAAAGGTTTAACTAACGGCTAAATGCTGCTTAACCACAGTTAAGTGCACACAGAATGACTGGAATTAAGACAGAAGTTGCAAATTCTGCCCCTAAAGGAGCCAAGTAAATGCAAAGGAAGAGGAAATCGTTAGAATCGGTCTGCGCAAGGCCCGAAATGGCCACAATCCATTTTACAGTAGGAGCCACCTTAAGATTTTTTGACCATCGTGCACTCCCTCTAAATTTATGCACCGAAGCGCTTTGCTTATGTAATACTGACAGCTGACACGAACATATGCATTCCTATACGGCATGTGGTCCTAATCCATACCACAGGCCGTTTTCACTCCCACATTTTGCCATAAGGATTCTCAAATAGGAACCATGGACCTTTTGTAAAAGACCCACACGTAAAGCGCCTCAGGAAGGCCACAAACGTCCTGCCATAAGCTGCCTACGCAGCAATTTCTAAATGTCTCTCCTCGAAAACTTGGCAGGCTGTAGGAAACGGAGGAGGTCAAAGGCTTATTCTTTTGAAATGACCAAAGTCCACCGGGCCAGGCCGATCTGAGCGCCTGGGGTCCAGACAGGCAAGAGCAGGTCCCACAGAAGACACCCACTACCCCAACCCACGGCCACGGCCACGCCGGCCTTCCTTCGGGAGGCCTCTGAAGTCGGGGAGGAGGAAGGGAAGGGGACACGACACACCCGTGAAGGCCGAACTAAGCAGCCGAGCCGCCTTCCACCTCCCC
>JAHREE010000059.1:1561089-1580070 GCA_033628505.1 Tringa tobata
TCCTCCTCATGAACTAGCCAAACGTTGTGTTTTAGGCAGTGCGGTGTCCGGGTTGATTACACTGTTAGGCCTGACTTCAAGATCGCGCGGAGTGTTTAAGTCCAGAGGGAGTCATTCATGCGTGATGCTAACAGGCCATACAGTAAAAAAAAACCCTAATAAAATTGATTATCTGCTCAAGTCTGCAAGTTATAACTGCCCCCCTCTTCCCTAAGTGCTCTGACTGCTGAAGAGAGAGTTTGTGAGTTGCTGGGTGCAAGCAAAGGGCTGTTCCCTTGTCCCTGGAACAGGCTAGGGGTGGCCGCAGTGATGTGAGGAAGGCTGCGAGCCAGGCCTGACCGTCCGGGCCTTCCACTGCTGGTGCAATTCCTGATTCATATCCCTGAAAATGTAGTGTGGGCAGTCAAGCTCAGTCATGTGCTTCCGGCAGAGAGAAACACTCACCCTGAGCAAAACCCTGGTGTCACAGGTCTGTGTTAATGCAGTACTATACAGTGGAAAAATATTGCCAACTCCTCTAGCAGTCATTCAGACAGAGAATTTAGTAAGCCCAAAGAGATCGTTTTAAAGCAAAGGAACACAAACCAAACAGAGGGTGAAAGGAATGGAAACACAACCTTCAAATTTATTAAGTCATACTGTTTTATCTAGGGAAAATTACAAATCTCTGAAGGCTAGTGGATAAATTGAAAAATTCATGAACTCAGAGACTGAATAATTTTAGCAAGTTTTACTTCTAATACGGTAACATTTTGCAACTCAAGCAAAACCCAGAATATCTAAGGTTTAGTGTAAGTGTACTTTTTATTGAATGAGTGCTGGTGTCTCTTTGACGTCACCCCCCCAAAGTATTAACAAATAGTACTAAAACACAGACACACATTTAGTTTTGTGTTTTTAAAATTTCCATTAAAATTTGTTTGCCAGGGAGCTTAAGATAAGCATTTAAAAGTGGTTTGCACTTAAGTGAAAATCCTGTTTCTCTTCTTGGTTTGTTTTTTGGGGGTTTTTTGAGTGAGACTAGGATATGGAACACTGATGGCTGTTTGTTGCCACATGTTTTTTTTTAAAAAACTTTTAACCTCATAGTCCTTGTCGTATATCAAATCTGTCAATGCCAAATATGGCTTTGGTGCCAGTGGTTTACTGTTTCTCATTTAGCATGTAAATGATTGGTTATTATTTATAAAACTAGCTATAACATCTGCAAAGTGTTAAGAGTTTTCCCAACACCCACTGATACAGACCCTGCCTGAGGAATTCTCTCAGACTGCAAGCAGCAGAAAAAAGATAGAGGGGTAAAGTTAAATACAGAGAGTGAGCATGCACAGGGGAACAAGCCTGCAGAAGTGTTGTGAATGTGCAGAAAAATACCTGTTGACCTGACACTGACCAACTATACCAGATAATTACAGTTTCTCACTGATTTCTTATTCCAAGAGGAATGTCTAGGAAGGACACCTGGATTTTATGGAAAGTTCCTTGCTGATGACAAAGCAGTGGCTGGTATCCCTGGCAGGGGGGAGAAGATGGGATGTGACAGGATCATGTTATCCGCCTTCCTTGCCTCACTGCCCCTTCTAGGGTTTTACTAGGTCTTACCTTTGCTATTTTTGTCTTTCTGTATAAATAGATGACAGGCGCTCTGACAGCGCCTGGGACATCCCGTTAATGGGAAAAAATGCTGAAGAGACTATCGGAACTAACTGCCTTGAAGCAGAAATATTTTGCTTCTAGGGTATTTTAGTTCTGTCCTATCAGGAGGAAGGATCTTCAGCCTGGAATAGAAGAGGGTGAAATAACTATTGTTCATTATGAAAATACAAGGAATGGGAGCTCGTAAAAATGTATCGCTTTCAATCAGAGGTTTTCAGCTGACAATAGAAAGAGGAACAACTCTATCAGGAGAATAATTAACTTTTCTTTGGAAACCGTTTTGAACAAAAGTGGTGTGTAAAGGTTGTACCACCTTCACATCAAACATATATAAACGAAAGACATTTCACTCTGAAGCAAAAGCCTTACAACAGATTTTATAGAAAGTAGCCTCTATAGACAGGCTGCAAAGCAATTGCAGCTATTGCTCTTCGTGCTGAACAAAGTGCTTTCGAAACTACCTCTAGAGACATTCAAAAGAAAAGCAGTACTGAAAGCAGTTAATTTTCCTTCCTGTTCAGGAGGTGGCAGTGGAGACCCAGCAGCAGAGGAATCTCAGCTGGAATTTAAGCGGTGTCTCCGAGAAGGATAAAGTCAGGAGAAATTCACTGGCTGTGACAGGTTACATGGTGCAAACAAAAGCCACAGCCCCTCTAGAAATGGCCATTTTTGGGATAGGAATAATCTAACTGTGAAGAATCAAATTAGTCTTCACAAAACTGGGAAGGAAACTCATTTGAGTGTAGTGACAGCTACTTCTCCTGTCAAGCCTTATGGTGTTTACTTTTGTTTATATGATGTATTTCCTTGTTTAATTAGACTTTACAACACCAAATGTATGCACAACTCGAGGAGAGTGTAACACAATGCAACTGTGGTTGAGATTGCTTTGTACAGCAGAACACGTTACAATTCAGTGCAATTATCCTAGTGGGCATGTAGGAAAAGCTACATTCAAACATTTGGGCATGTAGGAAAAGCTACATTCAAGCCATTTGCTTCAAAATGCAATTTGGTCTGGTCCCCCCTTTCAAGTGCTTTACAACAGTAGGTGATCCATCCTCACAGCAGCTATTCAGGAGACGTAAATCTCATTCAGTTCTCTCATTGTTCGGATACAAAATTTAAAGCAGGGCTTCTCAGCCTTGCCCAAAGCCTCAGAAAGATTCAACAGTGGAGCCAAAAATTCCTGGCTTTCAGTACTTCCAGCGCTGTGCTTGCTTTCTCTTAATTAAAGATGTATTGGTTTTGTTTTTCCTCCCTCTGGTTAGCGTCAGAGGCTGGTTGTGTAGTAGTTGTGCTTTGTCTTTAGTTCTTTATGGATTTCTGCAGTTCATGGTTTGGTTTTTATATTGACAGACAGAATTTTGTAGATCCCTTTGACTGGGTGGTACCAGCTGTAGCTTTGCTGGGAGCGAGCGCAGAGACAGGATAATGACAATACTGTCTGTTTAACAGAGACTGAACTGAACGGGATGGAAGAACCACCAGAAGCATCATTTCTGAGATATAGCAGGGAAAATATATTATTCATTTCACAAATCACTGTAACTACTGATCAAGGGAGCCAGTGTCCTAGATTGTTGTGGTGTATGTATATTCAAAGAGATAATAGGAGCTTGGATGGGTGGATCAGCACAAAGTGAGAACTCACTGACAGTAGTATTTCCACTCCGTGAGACTTTATTCTTGAAAAGGATAATTTTAAAATAGATTTTTTTTTTTCCAGATTATGCAGTAGAATAGAAAAAGGCAAATATTCAGCTGGGTCAAAAAGAACAAGATACGGTTATGGCTCTGGGACACATGTTCCTTGTTAATGAGTTATTAGAATTTTTCTTAGAAAAGCAGTGACCCAGAAACTTTGTGTGAGCATGGGCACTTGTGTTCATTCACACGTGCACTGGTGAAAAGGTGTGGCCAAATAATATATTTCTCTCTGAGCTGTGACCGGTGACAGATTGGAATGGCCTACACTGCCCTCAGCATGTTTGAACATTGTATTAAGATATTAAGGGCAATCAAAACACTGTGCCTTAACCAGCTGGCACATTGCCACACAGGCAACTGGTTTTCTCTCCCGTGTTTAGAACATGGTGTGATTGTCCAGCTGGGATCACCCCGGGCTGAGCTGACCCCATCCATTCCCTTTTACTGCAAGGCTCCCAGGGACGGCTGAAACTTGGACTCACTCCCTGTTTGTGGCACAACTGAGGATTGAGCCTTCTGAGGATTGAAATGTTTTAGCCTAATAAAGACTTGGGGGCTTCACACTGGGGAGCCTGAATAAGTTCCAGTTTAGAGGAAAATCACACTTCTGCAAGCTTTGGGGCCAGAGACACACTACTTACCCAGAGCAGGAGTCCTCATGTGGTAATGGCAGCCAGACCCAGGCTGTGCTGAACACAAGTAACATACTCACTGAAGCCACGTGGTGCAGATGCCTAATGGTATATCAAGGAAACTTCACCACTTAAGCCTATACATGAGTTTCACCTCTGAGCCTTTTCTTTATTTAAAAAATTTTTAAGCTACCTGAAGCAAGAATTTCTCTTGCTGCACGTTATTACTGAAATGGGTCCCTCATGTCAGTAAAAGCTCTCCGTTTACTGCAATACAAATAGCAAAAGAACACATTTAAACATCGGTTGTGCCACTGAGGTGGTATACTCAGGAAATACTCGGGCCCAACCTCAGCTTTTTCCTCTCATTATGAAGAACTTTCAAGTCTAAAATTCCCATTTGGGAAAATATTGGGGGAACCAAGAGAATTTCTCTCTTTTCTTTGCAGTGTTTGTGCAGTGCAATGTTCTCAGTGTGTGAGGATGAAGAGAGAAGCAGTGAAGGGGGAACAAGAGACCAGCAGAAACCACAGGTACTTGTGCCTACGCGCATATTCATGAATTGCTGTCAGGGACACCTTTGTACTTTTAGAGTGTCAAAGCAACCCAAGCTTCTTTACAGCCTATTCTGTAGATTTGTAGTTGTTTAAATCTCTACTACAAATAAAAATGGAGAACAAAATCCACACAGCTGAGCCTTTTTTTTAATTATTATTCTTATTTGACACTCACATTACAAAATTTAGAAACCATAGACAGTTCAGGCAAACTGTTAAAACACAGTATAAATTAGGGGGGTTTAATATATAAATTCTATACATAGGTAAGTTAGCTCAAACATGACTGACAAAAGGATTTCATAACAATCTTACCACAACTGTATAAAAAGGCATGGAATAGGATGGGCACTATAATCATGAATGCAGGTTAAGACATTTTCCACAACAGCTATAAAGCGTAACAATGACCATGCTATTCTCGCAGTGTTTATGTGGGGTACAGGATGCATATTACCATTAACATGTCGCAAGGGCTATGTACAGTCACAAAATCATAACAGCCACTTTCAAGTAACTTTACTGTTTCCTGCCTGTGCAATTAATAAAGTGTCGGTATTTATTCTGAGGACTTCTAACAAAGCTACATGGGTGGAGTATTATGGATGGTAAAAGGGTTTTAATTTAACCTGAAAATGCTAATCAGAACATGAATTTGCTTAATTTAAAGAAAAAAATACAGGAAAAGCACAGCGCCTCATTACTATCGCTTACATGATCAGTATATACCAGTGTTTTAATCCATATTTATTTTCTAGCTTGATTCTTTTTAAAAAATAAAATGATAATTTAGTTCCCATTTTTCTAAGTACAGTTGTAAAAAGAAGTTACACCAGACAAAATGTAAAATGAAAATTTTGGGGTGATTTTTTGACAGGATGTGCTTCCCAGGAGACCCTGGACATGTTACTCAACCTTTGAATTTCTCAATCTGAAAATAAGGACAGTTCTGCTTACTCATTTTTACTTTGCCATTTTAGGTATGTGACTAAATGTTTTAGAATGGCATCATTCTTTAGAATGGTATGTTGGAGTTTAGGTTTAAGACAGCTGGTGCTGTCACTGTCACTAAAAGTGAAAAAAATCTTAAAATCCGATTTCTCACCTTTATAACCTGATGAACACTCAATAAGAGTTCTGAAACCCAGAGGATAATTTATTTCCCATCTGTGCTGTGCACTCGCAATAGTCTTTTTGGAGACAGACTCCTAAGGGAAGTACTTGTACATTTGTAAGAATCGTATCTTGAAACATGAGAATTTAATAGCTCTGTGTGTGCATCTTTCACTAAGTTTTAATAATTAGGAGGATTCTGTTGGACCAACTCCTTCTAGGTCAAGGCAAGGACAGACTGTAAGTGATAACCCAACTTGGGCTGTTATGGAAATACATATGATGTCAACTGTCCAGACTACAGCCTGCGTTCTGTCAACTCTGTTTCTCCATGGGCCAAACATCAAGAAACCGTCGTTTGTTTAGTTGTTTCAAAAATACTGGAATTTTAGAAGCATAATTAAATAATGAAAGCAGTGATGTAGTACCGACCAGTAACACTTCATTGAGGAAGCCACATTTCTCTGAACGGTAGCCGGACTATGGAATTTTCTGATCAGAAGTCCATTAAAAGGGCTTTGCACATTTCGGATGGAAGTTTCCTGTACAGATATTTAACTTGTAGGACTCACAAGCTCTGAACTGTAAGTCTCCTGCATTCAAGCTGGCCTGGGAACACTGCTGTACTGCAGTATTAGTCTAGGTTGGCAGTTTTAGGGCCACAGGACTGAAGGGAGAAGGACTCCTATTCTATTATGACAGCTCTGGAGTATGATTATAGAGCCCTTGTATGGCAGAGAACTAGAAAAATGTTCCTATGGCATTTTGCAAGAGCTGTTTATGGAGCAGAATACTGCTTCTGTGGAGGGAAAGGCATCAAGGGAAGAGTGAGCCGTCTCAGCCACTCTGAATTTAAAGCATTACAGTCTGCACCTGGCCACAGGGCAAGGCAGGGGATCTAGACAGGAGTTACTCACACTTAGCTTTTTTCTGTAGCTGAGCTTATAGCCTGAGTTTCAGTCTTGCACCTGTGTAGAGTGTATGAAATACCACCCATACGAGCTATTAGCTTATCTACATCTTGCACAATGCAAAAAAAATGCAGGATGTGATGCCTTGTATGAGCATTAGCTTAATGTAGTGAGTATTTTTTTGCAAATCTGAAAATATGCAAAAAGAATTATAAAAGAAATTAATACAAAACAGATTAGCTTCCAGATCTGTTCCACCAAAAAAAAAAAAAGCTAACTCATTTGCTGCCTCCTCTGCTCAGCTCTGAGCTCAGCTGCCCCACACAGCAGCTACCAGTGGCTCCAGGGAAAGGGAGATGCTCTGAGGCTGTGTGCTTTCTTTCCAACATACCCAACGTGAAACCAAAAGTATTGGTACAGCTTTCTGCATCTGTATTTCACTGTATTCTCTGCTGCCTCAGCCTGCCCAGCTGCCACTGATGCTAACAGGAAGATATGCTCAGATATCTTATTCCACTCTGCTACCATGCTGTGAAATCTGAAAGTTAACAACCATCAAAGTATTTATCATAATTTTAAAAAGTATTTTTTTTCCGTGTTGCTCAGATTTTAAAATCTCCGTCACTAAGTAACAAATTGTTCACTCTTTCAAGTCCTCTAGAGGAACCTCTTTTAATTCAAAGAATTTTCGTGTAATCATTTTGTTGGACGGATTAGGAAGTAGGCTTTGCCCCAGGTGAACTTCCAAGAACTTCTTACCTTTCCAAAGGGATGTGTCCCAGCAGCAGAAACCTAAGAGTAGAGGCTCAGATATGAATTTGCATGTCAGCTTTGTACAAGATCATCTAATCCCCTTTACATTCCCCTCTTAGTGTATGTGCTGCCATATGGACACCGGATACGTGTGCGCTGTTCCCCAGCCACAGTTCAGTAATGCCCTGCACCAACTACTGAGGTAATTTCACTCAACAGATAAAGAGACAGAAGAAAAGAAAGTCTTTGGCCCACAGTTGAGCCTCTGAGCAGTGACAAAGGGGCTTTTCCCTGTTTCTTTGTCACTCCCTAATCCCATTCTGCAATTACAACAATGGAATAATCAGTTCACAATAAAAGGGGGTTTACTTTCCAATGAAAGAGGCACCTGAGACAGTAAGGCTAATTTCTACCAGTCTAAAAGGAAAAAAAAGTTCTTAAACCCAGAAAGTCAAATTTTGCTCTCAGACGCGAATTAATTCATTGGATCTGATTTAGTCCTTGAATTTGCTGCTGAAACTTCAACAATGTCGAAGAAAACTTTTTCTAAGGCTGGATTTTCACCCTATTAAGTGCAACCTGCCCATCTGAGAGTTGCACCTGGCTCAAAAGAAAGGCCAGGGACTATAATAGCTGTCAATGCAATTTAATCCCTATGAATAACTTAAAAGTGTACTATAGTTAATGATTGCAAGACTGCTCCAAAGCCCATCAAAATCAATTGGAGTTTTTCCTCTGGTATGTCACTGTGCGTGGGATCAGTCTCGTTCTCTGGAACACTGTCATTATTAGGTCAGATACTGTTAACTGTGTAAGATTTTTACACTGATATGCATAACAATATCTTTTCTACTAACATGTCTTCTTTTTGATCACTCCAATTCCATATTCAGTAATCTGAGCTCTGTCCTAAACTGGATTCACAGTCGTGTGCAAACCAGTGCTCATGTGCTTTAATAAAAGGTGCGTAAACTATTGCAATAAAACATGGCGAAGTAACCAAGGTATCTGTAAGGGACTGGCTTGACTTGAAGTGAGTGATTGTCTTATCACCACTGACCACACTGTAAAATATTTTTGAGCTGAGAAAACTATCTCTATGCTCAAATTGTTTCTTATTTGAAGTGCTTTAGCAGCTGTGTCCACACTTTGTTAAGCAAAGTGCCATCTCGGCAGTGGCTGGGATCACAGTCTGCTTCCAGATCCACGTGTCCTCTAACCATGTGGTTTGCTCCCAGCCAGCTGTAGGACAGGATGGTGTTAATGGCCTGACAGAGGGGACAACGATCCACCAAACTCAGTGCACTCTCCCCCACAGGGTTCTTGTGTGCTAGACTCAGTTCAAGAGTTTTTTGTCCACAAAAATCAGTCCCGCCCAGCAGACCTACATCCATCCACCTTTAATTAGGTAATGTGATTGATGCTGATGTGAAATTGAGGGCAAGATTGTACGATTAAGTGTCTTTTGAAAGGCATTGAGCAAGTTAATCTACTGACTTCAACACAAGCTGAAGGCACACAATTCCCTCATTGTTTTCCACTGGGCTTTTTTATCTAGTGTTGCAGAATGGCACACTCAAGAGAGGAAAAAATAGGACCTTTACTACCACTCTGATTACACTAGAGGAGGTGCAGAAGTGATTTTATTTGGGTCTTTTAACATTTTGCCATACACACCGGAGCTAAGTTAATGTTTTGGAAAGACTCTGTATCATATATTCACATCTTACTAGCTCAGGGTTTTGATACTAACACTAGGTCTAGTTTTGCTGTGTTCGCCGTGGAGCAGAGAAGCTCAAGCATCTGTCGGGGAGGCAAATCCCCTGGAAAAGGTGGAATTAGCAAGCCATGACATTACTACCAGTAACTTGTCTAGATGTAGTCTCATGACTACATGCCTTACAGTGGCTTAGGGGTTGGCGTTAAGTGATACTGCTTTCTTTTCAACATGATAGGAATTCTTCTATGCTTATAGCAAGAAAACATTAATTATTGGAGGTGCTTTTTCTTGTTTTTATGTAACTAATGCATTTTTGGAAGAAATCTATTCCTCAAACTGTCATCCTTTGTTTTCAGTTGTACTCACGCTTCGTAAAACCTGTTGGTGAAGCCAGGCTGTAACCACTCTCCTCTCTGCTGTACACCCCAGTCACACCAAATATTAATTAAAAATGCAACTGACAGCTGTAACTTAAGGCTTTACATTGTTTCTATTTAAATCAATAGGATTTTAGCTACGAAATTATATGAAGACAAGCTATGATTCCTAAAGTCTGTTTCTAAAAAGCGCTGTCTTCTCATTTTAAGTTGCTCTGCACTCTGATCTCTAAGTCGTTTTGCAAATTGCAGCCAGCTTCTCTGGAGATCAAATACTAGGGATCAATATGCCACACACCTCTATAAAGCAATAATTGCCTCAGTATTCACCAAGAAATGAGGATAGTTAGCACCTCTGAAAAAAAGACCTTTTAAATGTGTGACTACATAAAGGCTTAAAAGATAATTTAGTGCTTCTGACAGTCCCACTAAGCCCTTAATACCTACCTAAATCTGACCTTTATGCTTCCAATTTTAAGCACTGACGTTTGAAAGTTTTGGACTATGAAAGTGGTTTAGTTTGCAACACTGATAAACTTTATGAGATGTAATTTAACTCATACTTACAAAATTGCCTGAATTCATAGAAGGTGCCCAAGAGTATAAAGTAGTATCATGAGAAGTCACATTTTGATTCATCTTCAGGGTGTTATAATCTCAGCTCTACCATCCTCTATTGCCTCATTAGAAAGGGAGAGAGGATTTCCATTTTTAAAAAGTAGGTCTTAAGAAAAGGTCTGTCCACCTACATTGGGTTTCAGATAAACAAAAAACCATTTCCACTATGAAATCACGCCGTGTCTGTTAAAAGATGCAGACATTAAGAAAAAAAATGACCATTTAGCAAACCCATTTAAGCATTAGCATTGCTGTAGATGTGTTTATGGTTATTGCTCTGGATTTGGTTGGAATTTAACAGGCTTTTAATGGCATCATTTTGGAAATGGTTCTGCTTGAAGGAATGGCTATGTGTGCCTGTTTCTCTACAGCTCTCAGCTCCTGTACAACAATTAACAAAGAGCATATTAGCAGTATCACCAGAATACTGATCATTCTCTGCCTAGAATGATGTTGTACCATCCTTACACTTAGTTCTTCTAGACAAAGCCTGAATAAACACCTGATGTTTTTATGTTCCCCCTCCTCGAATTCGTGTGCTGATAGACCTATATGAAAAGGAGAGTGAAGTTCCGCCTCAAACCCTACATATGCAAATCCAGAAGAAAGTGTCCTGCTCATCTCAGCAACTGCAGGAGCGGTGGATTCCAGGTGGCCATGATCTAGATGGCACAGGTGTTCACAGACCATACCCCACCCTAACAGACACGACCAATCTTTAGTGTTTCACACAGAGAATGTCTCCGGCTGCTCCCCATCAGCTCAACTATCAGAGCTGCCCTCAGACACCAGCTCACCAACACCTCACATTTCAACAACTCTCTCAGGCATGGATAACTTTTGAGGCCGGGCAGAGGGCAGAAACAGTTCCAGTTTTCTGGCTAAATGCACAGGCCAACACAACCAGGTTTTGTGATTAGCCCAAATTTTCAAAACACTGCAGCCATTTGGAATCACTCTGTGTTGAAATAAAACTATTATTGACATCAAAGAAAGGGTTACATCCTTCTGTTGTAGACAGAGAAAGACTGGAACATCTGAGGCGGCCAGCATCAAGTCAGTAATAAAATGCAAAGTTCAGTATCATGTGGCATTTAGGTTTCATTTAAGCTTTTTGAAGTCTTTTCTGGGGCAGGAAGGAACATTTCTTCCACATACGATTACTTTAGGGCTTACTTTTAGGTTACTTACCTTAGTTAGGGCTTACTTTTAAATCTAATATCTATATAGTTAATTATCACTTCATACATGTGTTACAGTAGCACCTTGATTATTGTGTTGATTATTGTACAACTTTAAACACAAGACATAGTCCCTACTTCATATTATCTGTAAGGAAAGCGGTGAACATGGTTTAGATCCTAAAAAATAAAAACAGAGAAAATCGGTTATCTGCTCATAATGACAAATTCTTTAGTGCCTTCATTCTAGTCTGAAGCCCTTTTGTCTTTTCAAAGCATACCATGGAGTTCCCAAATTCAGAGCAATTACCCCCTGCTTCCTATCCTCTTAGTATCGTGTTGCAAAATAAATAGTACCACATTAATTGGAACCCGATAGATTATTATTTTTTTTCAAATGGTAATGCAGTAGCTTTTTTCCTCTAAGTGTCATGAAACCCTCTCAAAGATGCAACTCGGCATCAACAAAATTAGGGAATTCACTACATACATTAAGGGGTAAGGCGAGGCCAGAGTCATTTCCTTCTTCAGTTCAATGTTAGATGGGGTCGTAGCGGGGGGGTCTTTAAGCAACACTGTCTGCACTCTGTGCCCTCCTCAGATCTGCCAAGATTCACAGTAAGAAAAGCAACAACAGTGGTGGGAAGAATAACTAAGCAACAGTCGTACTTCAGATTGTTCTCTGTACAAATTCACAGGGTTTGTACGATTGTCCCATGCTGACGTGGTCCATATGTGACATACACGTATACGTACGAGTGAGCGATGTCAGTTTTCATCCGCTGGAAGCTTATACCTGTAGCAGTCAGTGCTTTGTTCAACAAGGCTGGGGGACTGCTAATGTAAGATTAAGTTTCTCTTTCTTCATTCAGCAATTAACCAGATTGCTGCTGTGTCTGTGTTTGATTTCACTTTACAGTCCTCAGAGGGTTTAAAGAGCTGCTGTCCGAAGCACCTGCTTCTGAAATATTCACGGGTATTTTTCGCTTTCCTTTTGTTAGACTTCCATTCTCTTTTGCAGTTCCACGGTTCTCCATCCTCCTGGTTTTCTTACATTTTCCTTCAGAGGCAAAAGTTACAGTGATTCTGACGCAGTTTGGGCACAGCCACAAATAGTCTGTTTGTCCTTCCTCTTTATGTCTCATAGTTAGAAAAGCATCATTGTGCACACAGTTCTGTTGATTTCAGTGGATGAATCCAGTTCATCCATCATGTCAGGCAGTCAAAAAACCCAACAAAAAACTCAAACAAAAAAAAAATTGTCTAAATCCCAAACAGGCATCTTTGGAATCAGTAGTGCAAAATGTTTGCGGATTTCTTTTCCTTGACCTACTGCGATAATCTCTTCATCTTCAAGTCTTTCCTAAAATAGTGGATCTGTAAATTTAAAACATAAGAACAATGAAAAAAAAAACCAACAGATATAACAGTGGGTTGTTTGGTTTTGTTTTTTTTTAATAGGTCTCTTCAGATTCTCACACCAAACCATTACGCATCTCTCATAAGAGATGTGAACTGTAGGAAGATCCAGTTAACATAGGGCAGGCCTCTTTTGCATGGGTACAGTACTGTGTAAATGCACAAGTGGATAAATAGTGGATAATTTGAGATTACAATTACCTTTTATCAGTGCAGCCTCAACTCTGTAGACTAGGTTTAAGTGCAAAAAGACCTCCATTAGAGGTCACGTTTTAAATACCAGCACTTTGCAAACTTTGACTATCAGTGCAGCGTTTTGGAGGTTCTTCAGAAATGAGCTGATAAAGCGAGTGATTACCTTAAGGATTTCCACCTGTCTTTTTCTGTCTGGTTTTCTGGACTTTCACTTTCGTAGGAAGCCAGATACAAACCTGGAACAAGTAAGTATGTGTTATTCCAAAAGCAACTGTAACTCCCTATCTCTCTGCATTCTTATATGTCCTATATTGTACCAGGTAGCTGGTAATCAGTAGGACACTGATATTTAGCTCACATGTCACACCTTTGAAAGGCTGTTAGGTTAATTCTGATGGAACAGTAAAGGAACCCACAGTTAAAATACATTAGCAAGACCTTCTTATATAATATTAAGAAGTTAAATGGTCTCTGGTTTTGCAGATAGAGATCTAGGCCTATTTTCTCCATCCCAGCACTGCTACCAAAGTGTTGCATAAACATTAAAAAAAGAGAGACAGTGAGAGCTGACAGCTAAACAAATGGATTTTTTAAAATTCAAGATATTCCCATCACTTAGCACAACTTTATCTTCCTCAATCTTTTTAAAGCTTACGGGGACATGGTATCTTAAATAGATACAAAACACCCTCAAGGTAAGAATGAGTTACAGAAACCAGAGAAGGAACACAGTAGAATAAAATAAACGGGTCTTTTTTTTTTTTTCTGCACTGTAGGATGCATTTTATGACACACCAAAACGTGTCTAGGCTGTAAAGTCTCCTCTGCAAAAGCTGGCGATGCACTAATATCTCACTGTCTTCACAGACTTTTTTTTTAAAGCAAGCTGTGATTTGCGTTCACACACATTTCTTCCCTTGACTGTTTAGCAATGCTTAATTCTTTAATGCTGGAACCGTGTCTGTATCCAACTCTGTGCTACAATTCAATTGCATTTTACTATTCCAGCGTTGGCCCACCGTCCCGCCACGCTGTAACCAGCTCAGTGCAGCTGCATTTCACGTGCCACCGCTGCAGCTCTCGAATACGTTCTCCCACCTTTCACTCAGGGCAGTGCTTTCTGCTCTGCGCTTCCCCTGGGGAAGAGGGGGGGTCTTTGTGGCTCCTGCAAAGGGCATCCCATGAAAGAGGGATGAATACAGGGGAAAAAATCTGCAAACAATTAGTGAGACCATTTTTGGTCCAGCAGCCTGAAAACCATACTTTACTCAACTCTCTGTCCCTTTAGGGCCTAAAAAGAGAACAAATGCCTCCATCCTATCTCATTTTGATATGTATTATTTTAGTCACATTAATTATTCTATTTTGGCAGTCATTTTTCTTAAGGATTCAGGCAGCATTTTTGAAGCAGTATTTTGTGTTCTGAAGTAGTCTGTAAAATAAAAACCTGTCAGGTCTGATTAACTTGGATTAGTACAGAAAAATGCCTATAGAATCAAGAAAAAAAATAAACCCAACACCAGTATAGCTTATGGGAATATAACTACAGACAATTCTGCGCGTGACAAAGTACCGAGAGGCAACTGACACAAAAGCAATATGAAATGACACAGTCTGACATGCTGGATACCAAACTGAAGAGGACAGATAAGTATAAAAAGAATCAGAGAAAGAATTTCAGAACAGGGCTTCCACAGCTACAGCTTAAATTAATTACCAGCAAAAGATTTTCTTAAAATATTCTTTTCTGTAGATAACCTATTTCTTTGCTGCAGTGGAAAAGGTCAGCGGGATCACCGTCACCCTGGGCCATGTTCACTAAGAGATGACAGCACTGGTTTACGGAAGAGATGAGTTCTGGCTCCATCAATCACAGAAGGAGTGTCCAAGGGACAGCTGACATTCACAGCAGTCCACGGCACGGTTGTGTGGCCTCTTTGTGCGATTACAAAAATAGGGCCAACAACAGTAACTTCTGAGACAGTGCCTTACAGAGAAGTTATGTACAAGAGAAAAGCAATCGGGCAGCAGCTTCATGAGCTGGAAGGTTGTATTTGCAAAACCACATTGATAGACTGGGGAGATACAACCCGCATGACAGGAAAGCTTGGAAAGAACCAGGACTGGTCAGTGAGAGACATCACCAAAACACGGATCAGGCTGTTAATTAGTAGTGATGAAGAGACATATTTTCAGTGATTAGAGATTGTACAAAGTCTTACCATCTTCAGTAAAAATGGGAGCGGTATGTAAGTAGTGGATGATGTTAGGGTCTTGTTCAAAGGGACACTCCACTTGCTTCCATGTTATAAATTCTCCTACTTGCTTAGCCAGTTCCAGAAATTTCTGTAAACATAAAACATTCCACTCAGATACAGTAAGATTATCTCACTAAAACAACTACATCTAAGCAGAAGGCTGGGACCCAGATCCCTCCTGCCAACCACAAGGACATCAGGAGAAAAGACTCTTCTATGTTTTAGATGGGTACGTTTTCACAGTTCGTTTACAGGCCTTCTAACAGTTCTGATATAATTTAAGGCAATGCCAGGCTCAGTGTTTTACGCATCACTCACTATCTCACAATGCCAATAACAGAAGGAGAAATTTAGAGCAACCAAAGAGATGCTGCAGAAATGACTTACAAAGAATTTGAGAGCTCAAGAACTATTTTCTCCTCGACACTGGGCATTTCTTTCGGAAGCACCTCCTTTCTGCCCCTGCAGCAGAATGCAGAGACCCAGCCGTCCTGATGCCCAGCACAACACAGAACCCCCGGGTGCCTGCACGCTGCCGCCAGCAACAGCTGTACCGCTGTAAAACCATCTGCTCCAGCAGAGAACTGGGCTCACTCAGGGTATCTGACTGATACTACCTACAGCCAGAGTCAGGGGTGGGGCAGAATATAAAATCCTTCTACTGCATTTAATAGTAATTCTTCTGTGTAAAACCTACAGGCAGGAGATAACACCTTCGAATCCTTACAACGGCAGCATGACATTTACCTCATGGACACAGTGACTCTGTACTCCATACGTAATTCTCCNGCAGCATGACATTTACCTCATGGACACAGTGACTCTGTACTCCATACGTAATTCTCCTTGTATTCTAATTTTTCTTTAATAACCACATGTAATTTATGTCTTACTTTGACAAACCTCCTTATTAAAAATGAGAAAGGGCTAAAAAGGCAGCTAAAGTAAAGTATAAACCATTTTATACTGATTTGTGTGTTTGTAAGAATATTTTTCCGTTTGCTGAAGAAGTCATAAAGTACAATCATTTGTACTCCACTTTTGTACTCCAAGCCATAAGTACAGTAGTTTTTACTGCTGACACTGTATTTCTAGCAGCCAGCTCTCATCAAGCAAGGTAGGATGATCTGCTTGTAATGTTTATATAAAATATACATATTAATTCTTTTAAGAAACATTCTGGGATGGGTTTAAACTTCACAAAGTCTCTTGAGATCATCCATTTTGTCGTGTTCAGTCTTTGCTGGCCTGCATTGAAATTGCAGGCAAACAGTTTCAGATGTTGCTATCGGAATGGGATAGATAAAAACATTTTTCACTTCTTACTTCAAAGTTGACATGTCCATTTGGAAGGCGATTAGCACATCCTTCGTTCAGAAAATAAATGTCTTTGATCAATAGGCTGAAGAAGGGGATCACAATCTGTGAAGAGAAATGACACAACTATTATCTTTCCAGTTCAGTATTTTTTCTGCATGAAAGAAGAACTCAATCAGGAGAGAGGAGAAAAAAGAGAAATATTAACTTTTCAGTGTGCTCTGCGCTTAGAAAGCAGCACAGTGACAGGCAAGGAAAAGGGCAGTGGGGTGTAGAGACACCTTCAGCCATCAGGAGAACAGATGCTGAAATTAATATGAACTGAACACAATGTTCACTGAGCAGAATAACATGACTAAGAAAATGTTAATAACCCAGTTTATTATCAAGAGCATCACTGTCTGATGACAAGATCAGACAGCAAAGAGTGAAATAAAATTGCAAAACTCTTCCTTTCTCTGTTGGGTCTTTATAAGCAAAGATGCTGAATACACCAATCGAGCAATTTAAAGACAGCTGGAAAACAAAGAACCAGTATCGTCCCTGAACAATACAGAATAACATCTGATGACCAAGGACTTCTCTACAAACAGTGAATCAGGAGCTGCTTCATTTTCAACAGCTCCATGCATGACTACCTCTTGAGGCTGTAATTTCCTTCCTGGTACCTGATTAGTACAACCTGCTCCTCCAAATGAACCTGCAGACAGTAGGACTGAAAATATTAAGTTCATTGACAGGAAACTGCCGACAGTAGCCACAGAGATCACTGCAGCGCTCAGAGTAAGCCCTGGGCATCATCCATATAGCAGTGATCCAGGCCTTCTCTCTAAGCCATCAGAGTCAGCTCATAATTTGCTACGGAAAAAGTCTACTTCTTGGTAAGACTCTTGAAATTAATGGAATTACAGCAGGGATAAATTTGATGCCAGATGTTCCACAGCAGAAAGCAGCAGCAGCAGCTTTGCTCCTGAAGCACACCCCAGGGCTTCAGCAGAGACCCAGGGTGCGGCAGAGTCCCTGGGCTCCTCCTGTGTCACAGCTCAAAGGGGAAAGAAAGAGAACACAAAGGACCAGTCTGGGACAAAGCTGACGCCCGGGGCTTTGGGATTCAATATTCAAACCTGAGCCTACCCACCTCTTCAGCAGAAAGAAAAAGAAACACTTGGAGGGTCTGAGCTATAAGGGCAACAGCCACCTCTGTGAGCATTTTCCTGCCTTTTAAGCCATTAAGTATAAACTTAATCACCATGAACTCGAAGGAAAGCGCATCGCATGGTAGAGTGTCCAAATGTTTCCGCTGGCCTATTTGTAAATTAACTGAACTGCAGCTTGTTAAACACGCAGCAAAGTTGAAGTGCCTCCTGGCACGCAAGACCAGCCCAGGGAGCTGGTGACAAGGTGGCAATCCTTTAGTGAAGTATTTAATGTCACGCTGTTACTCCATCTCAGGCTGTACATCAGCCGTAGCGGGATATGAAATGGACCTAGAACTGGACAGCAGCTGTTATTTTCCAGTCTATAGCCTTCATGATGCAAGAGCGAGTGCCACAAGGCACAGACGTGGAAACACTGAGGCAAGGAGCCTACAAGCCACCACCAACTCTCACAGCAAAAATGGAAGCCAATTTCTGTTTCAGCTAAAATACCACATGCAGAAAACTGCTAAAGATCTGCATTTCTGCCGGCTTTTTTATGGGACAGCCATAGATAAAACTCTGTAATGTCAGCGCGATAGCCATAAAAAAAGCCTGGACTAACACTTTAAGAGCCACTGGCGTTAACCTGATACATCCTGCTGATATAATATAGCAATGGAAGAAGGCACAGCCCAACCCCCCAAATCCTGAGCCCTCCCGTCAGAGTGAGGTGGAGCGAATTCTAGGCAACCTGAGCTACGTGTGTTTTGGGATTCATTTTTATATCATCCAAACTAGATCAACAAGAATACATTCAATCTATGTGATTTGTTTTCTCTCCAAAATGATGATAACTGTAACCAGTGTGGTCTTATAAGGTGGAAAGACACAGAGCTGGAGGCAGACACTGATCCCCAGCTAGAAATTCCTGCCAGGTTCTGTCTACGCATCCTTTGCAGGCAGATGCCAGTTTGTTCTGCCCTGCTCCACACTGCCCGGGAGCCCGGTCACCATCATTAGCAGTACTAAACATACACGAAAAGCCTTGCTGGGAGGGAGGGTATATGTGAACGTGGGCTCTATGCCACGATAATACAGCTACAAAGCCACCAGTCAGCTCAGAGCACGGGCAGAGCTTGTTCTCATCTGCATCCAAAAGGCGCCAAAGACATACCCTTGGATACCAATTCTCTACACGTTTCCAGGGGTTTTCTGTCTTTGGGTCACCATTAATTTCCCCACTAAAAATATGTCACGCTGTATGTTTTGTTTTTCCAAATTTCTGTAGTAAAAGCAACAGAAGTGGATATAGCTACACTCTCTAACGTTGGCTTCCATCCAGGCACTTCACTGGCGTAAAATCTGGGTTAGTGCCAGAAATTTGTATTTCATTCCCTTCTGATTTCCCGCCCCCCCCCCCCCCCC
>JAHREE010000059.1:1580351-1644661 GCA_033628505.1 Tringa tobata
CCCTCCAACCCACCCACACGCTGAAGGACAATTGCCTCCTGCAGAAAGAAGCAAACTAATGAGATCTGACGTGTTCTTCCTCCATCGTATCAGACAGCAACAACACCCGGTGCCGCACTGTGCAGACTCCCGACATTTCAATGCCAGAGACATGTCATTAGCACAACACGGGCTTTCCCAGTGGAACGACTTAATTTTGGAGGTGGCGCAGGTCGGCTGTCTGCATAGATAGAACCAGACTCGGTTCCTAACAAGTACACCCCTCTGAATTCTGCAGGAAACATCAGCCCTTCTTCATTACCAGCTCTGTCTCACCCTGCACTTTGGCAGGTTTATTTCTGCCGCCGTGCTGCACCTCTCAGCTTTGCTGGGCCTTTTTTTTACAAGCCCGCACCTGAACGAGTAACGAGCAGCTATAACCACGCCATTTACACACTGAGAGAAGGGCTGGATCAGAACGGCGTGGGCTGAGGTCAGGGGATCCTCCACGGATTGAGATGCTTCTCCTACAACCTGTGCTGCGGTCTGAGGATGAGGATAGAGCAGATGATGAAATCAGACTGTGCTCTTTTTGCTCCAAGGCTGGTGGCACATGGGGGACCTGGGTGAGATGTGTGCAGAGGAGGAGGAGGGAGGATCTCCCAGGTCACTGGCTCACCCTGTCTCCCCCTGAGGATATAATTTAGTCCCTGAGCTGGGCTTCTGTTCAAACACTGGGCTAAACCCAGCAGCCGAGACACCAGCCCTGAGGAGAGAAGAAAGTAAGGTTTCTGGTGAGTCTGGCAGTTAGAAATTAGCTCCTTTGAGCCTACAGGCGGATTTTCTTCCTGTGAGACATAACCTGCTGCTTTCTCTCTTTGTGGTCTGCAACACGAGCGCTCCCTCCAGAGCACCCTCCTTCTCAAGCAGATGGACTGGGGCCTGAAGCCTCCATCTGCGCTTCTGGGGTGGCCACTTCCCGAGAAGAGGGGCACAGGGGATTGGGATCTCAAATTCATGTCAGCACTATTCAGTTTGAAGATAAAAATTTTCTTCAGAGCGAGCTTTGCTACAAGTTTGCCAAGAAACTACATATCATTTTGTTTCAAAAAAGGGATCACGTTCTTTCAATTTTATTCAAACTCATTAAAACAAGAACTGATATTCTTGCTTATAAAAAGAAACAGAATTCCTGAATTCCTACAGCAAGAATTACCTGATCTGCTGTATCTGACACTGTAACATACCCGGTGTGAGCAGCTACTGAGTCATTTCATTTCTCGAACTAATGTCACCTACACAAGGGGAACAGAATATGGGCTTTTTCTTATGTAAAAATAGATACCTTTCAATCTAATAACCTCTCTGACCTCAGTCTTAACCAGGCAGGGGTAGAGGCGTGACAGAGATTGCTGACTTCCCCAGGAAGTTAAGTCAAACAATAAAGCAACTGGTTTGAATATATATGATGGTGGCAGAAGACCTAAACTGCAGAAGCATCTCAGCCAGGCCCTCGCCGTGGTGTGTGCGAGTGGAAAGAACTTCTCTGCCAGTCACAAAGACCCAAAGCCATCGTCTCGTCTCTGCACAGAGAGGTGCTTTTCAGAACAACTCAGCGTATTCCCAGTGCAGCTGAGTCAGCCTGAGACCAGATGCTGATCTCATTTCACCGTAAATGCTGTGAGATTCCATTAGCTTCAGCAGATTTACATCAAATTTACAGGGATGGGAGATTAGCATCTGGCCTGGCTCCTCTAGTGAATGTAGACTGAATTCTGTATTATGCTTGTTCATGCAGTATCTACTTTACTTTCGCCATGCTCTGCACAGAGAATACCCACTTACAACTATGTGCAATTGCAATGTTCAAAACAAACCCTCTTTCATAAAACAAACAAAAAAAAGATAATTGAATGGAGCAATAAGAAAATGAACAAGAAACAAACTGGGGGACAAACCAGGAGGATCCTGCGCTAACATCTTGTCAATATTATTTTTGCAGCACCAGTGACATCTCAGAAAGCTACATATCTGCCACCAACACTGATAAAACTCTTTAATTCTCGCTCACCAAGATGGCAGCAACAACCAAATGACATGAAAACTCACACAGACAGAATTTCACGTTTGCTGCAATGGATTCAGACTAGACTTCTTTGCAGGACTTGTGGTAAGTCATCTTCCCCTAACGTAAAGGGAGAACCACCTCATCTCGGAGTGCTGTGCCCTTCCCTCCCTATCTCAAACCACACACACACAATAGGAACTTGTCTGCACAGAGGCCCAGCGGCCACAGCTGGAACCAAAGTGTGGTTCCACCTGGGCCTACCAGGCTGATGCTCCACACCAAAATAAAAGCCGTTTTAGTCTGGAATACCTGTTCTGTTGGGTTTATCAGTCTAAGCAATGTGAATTTTCCAGGGATACAGAGATGCCTGCAACAAAGTCCTCTGCGCTGTATGTCCTGCCCTCTCTAGCTCCCTGGTGTCTGAGAGCAAGTCCACAAAAGCCCTGTCATCCACTCCAGACTCCTTTCAGCCAGAGGTTTACATTTCCAATTGCATTTAGCAGCACAGGAGCCTTGCACTGGTGACCCATGGAAGGAAGGAGAGCGTTTGCGTCAAGTCCTTGAGCCACTGACTCTCAGCAGCAAAGTATACCATCCCTTTGGAGATAAAGGGGATGGGGTCACACCTACCTTCTCCCTGTTGCTGTGTGCGGTGAGGGATCTGTGAGCAGCCCCCCTCAATGCTGTTCTGTAGTTATAGAAGTTACCAGTAGGGTCCATCTGGTGCTAGATACACAAAAGAAGACACGTTCATTAGAAAGCAACCTAGGTTCTCTGAAGATAACTGTACCCTCAGCTGTAGCAGACCCTGAAGAGAAGCTAGCCAACAACAGAAGATCTGTAGATCATGGCTGTTTGTATCTTTGATTTTTCTAGCAACAGCTTACTAAGCTGTTATGTGAAGAATAAGGACTGCACATTTTATCTATGCCAAATCCTGGTATCCTCAATACAAAAACAACCTTGGGCCATGTTCACTCGATGTCCAAGGTATAGCTTGGGAGCTTTACACTCAGCATTGTGTCCGTGGCCAAACAAAACTGGCCACTGAAAGCACTTTGGCTTGCATATAAGCTCATATTTTTGGGCTTTTTTCCTCCTATCTGAGTGCTTTGATTCTCCTCTGCATATCAGCAGCTTCACACTTTCCTCACTACACCTGGGAAACTTCAGCAAGAATCTGGCCCTCTGCCTGTGAAACACGTCTGCAAACACCTCATACCTGGATACCAATGTGAACACAAACAAACCAAAAAACCCCCCAGAATATGTAATTCAAGCAGAGTATCAGCATGTTTTTGTTGTTTTTTTTTACCTCAAGAATGAAAAATTTGGCTGTTTTCACTTTTGACCAAGTCTTCTTTAGCCTGGAAACTGGACTCATGTTCATTCCAGCTAAGAGTGAGAAAGAGAAAAGAGAGCCATGGATCAGAGTCAGGTTTCAGTTTTCATCTGTGACAGCTGATGGAGAGGTCTGGTTAGAAGCTGTACTTACAAATGATCGCCATCAGCGAATTAAAATTCCCTATGTTAAAGCACTCTCGGGCAACGTCAATGAAGAATTCGATGACCTGTGCTCGCTGTTTCTTTTTTGCAGGCTGCAAATTAAAATCAACAAATATCTGTAATAAGCACATGCAGAATTGGAGGGCATCTTAGTTGTTCCATTTACATCTGCTATCATTCGCTGGCCCCAGTTCTGTTCCAGCAACCCAGTGGATGCTGGTGAGTGGCAGTCTCTAAAATCAAAGCTTTCCTTGCAGTGACATAGAAGAAATTCACGGCAGCTCCCAGGCTTTGCCTCAGTCAATGGCTCAGTTTTGGAACAGGCAGCACAAAACAGCTCTGCAGCAGCTCAGCTCCCCGCTGCCCTCCCTCAAGTCAGTGGGCACATCAGCACAGACTTTCCTTAAGGGCAGGATTTCACACCCACAGAACAGCAGCATCTTTGTCCCAGAAAGACTTTGTTTCACTGATTAATCCCTTTCCCCTCTTTTGGCCCTTTCAGCAAGACGGCCAGGACAAAGGGAAGCTTGCATTTTAAATCCAGATTTTAACTGGACTGGAAACACCCCACCTTTTCTAAAGATGATCTTCAAATGGTAATGCTTTTGAGTCACAGGCTATCTAGCCTGTTTATACTATTACTATTCCTCCCTTCCACACCCTTTTCAAAGGAGAAAACATTCATTTTATTTCCATGAGGCCAAGTTAAACAAACTAAAACCACTACCAAGTTAAAAAACAACTACTCTTGGTAATGGGCAGCACGACAAAGAGCCAGGCAATGGCAATTCACACACACAAGAGAGCTTTCGGATGACAGATAACAAATACTGCTCCACTAGAATCTTTTCCAGCAGAAGTCTCACAAGGATAATTCAAGGCATTTTTTCCTTTCTTTTTCCCTGCAGGGTTCATTATTCCGCACTGTGCTGCTACTACATCAAGAGAACAGTGCATCCCCCGTGTGTCGCCAGCTCTGTTTTGCAATATGTTTGTCATTTATTAGGACGCTTCTGCGAGTGCAATGTTAGTAAAACTTACCACCAGATGCTTAGCTAGGTCATAAGAAATAAATCCCCAGGTTTGCTTATTAATGTAAAATCTCAAACTGGTACTTCAGGCATGTGGTAAAACACACCACGTACTTTTCCCTTACCATGCAAATTTCTGTTGCTACAAGATAGCAGAGTCTATTGAACCATTTCACATAGGCCTCAAGGTTACTCGTCTTCTTCTGTTCACTGAAACAAGTCTGGGGAGAAAAAAGCACAGAAAGACATATAGCTGTGTTTCAGTCAGCCGCCTGATCGCTAAGATAAATACTACACAAAGGTAGTTATTGGCCACATCTCTCTGATGCACAGGGAAAACTGCATTAAGGGCCCCTTTCAAAAATTCAGTGGGTGGGTGGGTGGCAGATGCAGGGGGTCCAGCTGAGAGTGTCACACCACACAGTTCACACCAGTGTATGGAAGACAGCCCCTGCACTGACCCTTCTTCACTGGGATGTTAACAGCCGGGGCATCACAGGACTCAGACAGCAACAGGAATACACAGAAAAAGTAAGACAAGCGCACTCTTCCACAGCATGCTCAGCTGTGGCTTTGATTCCAGGAATTCCTTCACTTCAGGAAATGCAATCACCCACAGCCCTTTTCTGGAGGGCACAGACCATAATTTAGTGAAGTGAACAAGAGATAAGCAAGAGAAAACACAGTTCTAGTTGCTTCTTTTGGAAAAAAAAATATTTTCCTTATTGAGTTTTCAGAATAATAGGCTCTCTAGTGACCAGCTCTGTCTCGATGGCTGCTCTTGCACAGGTCACTTACATGCCAGAGATACTTCACTGATAAAAGCCATTACAAGAAGAACATTTTTCACTTTTTCATCTGAAATTTAACATAAATTCCCATAACCGATACAGTCTGTGGGAGCAGATACTTGGCTGAACTCTTCCAGTTCCTTCGACATCAACAGATAATCCACCTTCAGCGGAGCGATAGGGCAGTTTGCACAGCCTGGAGATGTTGCTTGGGATTATAAGAATTCACATCCTTTTCCCAGCCCTAAATTCTTAGACTGTCCATCTAGAACACACTGCTCCCTAGAGTTCACGTGATTTATTGGAACATTCATTAACGACCACTAGAGGGTATCAGAGAATACTGATTTTTTTTGTTTTATTAAGATGATTATTTCCCAGGGCTGCCATAAATAAGTGCCACTAAGAAGAAAATCACAATACATAAACACAGATCCATTACGGTCAATGGGATTACCCATATGATGCAAGTTAAACAAGTGACTGAAACCCCTTAAGAAATGGGCTTTGTATAATTCCCAAGGTAATTCAAAGTAAGACAATATTCACCCGTGATTTTGTATACAGGCATGTTTAGAAACAGAAACCACAGTACCATGCTATGGAGCAAATCTTAACATGCCTGAAATTCCTAGCCACTTTATCAATAGACTATGTATTAAATAAAAAACACTTTAAAAGCATCTCAAAATTAAATGTCAGCAAACAGCATGTAAATATCACACAAAACAAAGGAAACCCAAAGCAGCCCCAGTCTATCTAAAGCAGTTGCTTTTCCTGTGCTCTGTGGTATCGTTCCTCGTAACAGCAAAAAAGGACATGAAACCTAGGTTTTGTTCTGAATATAACATTTCCATCTCAACACTGCTGTCCTGTGCCAGGACGTAAGAACCACAGCTCATACCACGAAACTTGTCAAAAAGACAGAGCAGTTAAAGTTGAGACAGACTGCTTTTTAAAGGTTAAGCTTTATAAATGGCTACAACATTTAGCACCTCCCCAGCATCTGCCATCTGCAACTTGGAGTGCTTGATAAATATTCGTAAAAGTGAAGCCTTTTGAAGCCCTCACGCAAGAAAGATATTTAATATGATCTCCAGCTGGAGGGAATTCAGACCAGAGCCAGTTCTCTGCAGTTAACAGGGGAGTTCTTCATGGGTCAGGGAACGATACATCACTCCACGTAAGGTTTGTGTCACTATGTACGACGCTCTGCCAGGTCCCACGTGATCCCTGGGATAGACCTTACCCTGGTGCAGAGCCTCTTCTAAATCATCGCTGGGACCTTGGGTCAGTCCAGGCAAAGGGTGGAGAAAAGTTCCAGGCCACCTCTGCTTTCATCAGCCTTGCTGACTCGAAGCCCAGCCATTTGTTAGTGCCATGTCATGTGTGAAAATGTGACGGCAGTTTTACTTTACTAAGTAGATCCTCCTGGGGGAAGACATTGCCTTGAACTTAAAAGGCCACGCAGTGGAGCATCCCTGCTTTGCACCTGGTATTTTCCCTGTTATTATGCACCTCATTGAAGTCCCAGAACTGCTACTGGGCAGCTCCTCGGTGTTCAGATTTACATTTGAAGAACATGCATAACTGTCAAATAGCTTGTCACAGTCCATTGAGATGATTTGCTTGGATTTTCCATCCCACCATTATTTTCAGGCTCTCCGTCTCTCAGTATAATCTTTCCTGTCCACCTTGGCTGATGTTTCCTTATGTTTACTTGGTAACCTCAATTTCTCTTCACATCTTTGTGGTGTTCTGTGCTGGCTCTGCATTTGCAATCCTAGACACAGCTACAACTGTTGCATGTACATTAGGTTATTACTGAGTATTTCCTTCTTCCTCTTAGCATCCCTTCCCCTCTATGGCTTTGTGCAATTTGATTTCACTCACTGCTGCCTCCTTCCCACTCTTCCAAAACTCACCCAAATTTAGTGCCCTCATTTGATTTCTTTTACTTTACTGAGATATAGATAATGACGACTGATCATTTTCAGCCTTGTTCGTCATGTTTGCAGCAGGTTGCTGAAATCTCACTGTGGTTGGTTTGATATTTCATGTTTCTGACACACCTTTGCTACCTTGGGGTTTCTTCCTAAAGGATGCAATCAATGCTCAAAATACTTGAAACACCAGTTCTGCCCACTGTCCTCTCCCCGAAACCAACTGCAGAATCTCCATAACTCCAATAAGATAAGGAAAGAGTTCAATGTTGCACTTTTTATCCATCCATCCATCCATCCATCCATCCATCCATCCATCCATCCATCCATTTTTTCACCATTACAAGCTATTCTAGTGCTCTTTGGGCAGCTCTATAAACTGGTCTTCCTGTTATGTCCAGCATCCAGATGAAATTCTGCCATTGATGTATGACCTCAGTGAGAGCCCATCTGCAGTTCTAGGGAAGAATTTTTTGCTCTCTTTCTTTTCTGGCAGTATGTGAAATCTCCGACTCTCCCTCTCCAGCCAGGAAGTCTGTTTCCTTATTGAGGCACTCACTGAAACGCTGCTTCAAACCCCACTGGAATCAGTGGAAAGACTCCAACTGGCTTCCACAAACTTTGGATGAAGCCCTGATCAGGCACTCCATTCCCTGTGGTGCTTTGGGCTACAAGCTATTGTGTAGAGAGAGAAGAGTATGTTGATTCATGACATACTGACTCATTACTGTGGTGTCTGGGCACACACTATGGGCGTTGCATCACATCCAGAGTCTTTACACCTTCAACGCTGGGAACAGACATTCCCTGGTTGTGTTCAGCCACAGGCCATCTGCCCTGGCCAAAGCAGGTTAGGAGGAACAAAGCCAGAAAGCAGAAGATCAGGGTGCTGACCAGTCTCAGGCTGGGACATACTCTCACCAGGCAGGAGTGGCAATGACCTGCCAGTGCGAGCTCTACCAACAGGTCCCACCCTTGCTGTGAGAATACAGGTCATCGGTTGGCTTGGCCATGGTCGACACGTGCCCCAGGCCCTGCTCTTACGGATCTCATCACATCAGCTCATCTAGAACAAACCGTGATCGCAGGAGACACTTTGCATGCAGACAGATCATACCTTGGTGCCATCCAGAGGGTCTTTATGGACAAATGCCTGCACAAACTCCTCAGGTCCAATGTGACTTAGCCTTTCCTGTGAGAGGGGGGAACACAGAGAGAGGAAGAAATGAGAAACCACCCCAGAATCTCTTCTGTTTCTCTTGGTAAGACATCCCCATTACCTGTCTGCTCTGAATGGTGTTACTGAACTGGTAGATGGCCAACTAGCACCAGACATCAAAATTCGTAAGAATAATTAGAGTTATTTCAGCAGAAAGAAGAAAATGAGAATAAATATGTCTCATTACTGACAAGCCACAGTAAGAGCCCTTTCCAATGCACAGAGAGAAAGGTGCTGGATGCACAAGGCCCCATCTGGGAGCCAGCAGACCTCAGTTCTGTGCTTGGTGCTGCCACAGACCTGCTATGGGCCAGCATTACTCAACAGGCCTGCTCTGTCACTGTTAAAAGGGCAGCAATGCTGTCCTCTGTGACCACAGCAATCCATTGCTCATCTGCAACACAGTGCTCTGACCTTACCTCCCTACCCAGGGAAGCTCGGGTGATGCCCCGGGGTGGTGACTCTGTGCCACTGGGGTAGAAAGGCATTGAAGATGCACAGATTTACATTGAAGTCACTGCTTACACTGAAGAGTGTCCCAGGCATTAACCAAAACAAGAGTAAATAAAGCATCCAGGTCTCTCTTAGTAAAAGACAGGCCATCTCCACCATCATAGAGGTCCTGAACAGGTCCTGAACAAACCTGGCAGTGCCGGCTACACCACTGGCCTTCTAAATAGGCTTTTCAATTCCCTTAAATATATTTATTAGAAAAAAATATTTTAAGTGGGTTGTAGGTCCCAAAGGTATTTCAGAGGAGGTATTTTGGAATTCCTACAGCCCAAACATAGGATATTCAAACAATGATAAAATCAATGGTAGTTTTTTAAGTGAAAATTTTATGGCTATTCCCATGCTGTTTCTCTTGGCTTCTCACCTTGCCACTGAGAACCGTACAGGACTCTTTCCAACAAATAACTGTTATTAAATAAGTAGCAAATGATTCTTACTAACAAAGAAGCATCAGCCAGTTTTAGAGCAGAGTAGCTGGTGTACTGGATGCAGTAAGTGAAAGAGAAGGTAGAGACCAGTGATTACAGTGAACTGGAGTGAAAAGCCCTGGCTGCACCATTTTGGTGAGACGATCCTAAATTTGGCGTTTCTGAGCTATTCCACTTCTTGACAAATAGAATACCAACTACCTTCAGAATTCCCAAGGCTAATTCCATTCACTCCAATCCACAGTCCATTTCATGGTTTGTTTTTCCAGCCTTCCTCTCAAGGATGAACACTGTCTAGAGGAGGACAGGCAGCAGGGAATCATTACAGCATCAAGAGATCTGCAGATGGCAGCAATGTTTTATGTTCTTCTTTGAACATCCAGGAGGTCTACACAGAGGACCTGAACCTGGGAGAAGGGTGTGCAACACAACAGTCTGTCCAACATCTTGGTACTGTAACTAGAGCAATGACCATCAAAAGCCTGTTTGATAGTGAAGTCCAAGGAGGGCAACAGCAGGACTTTGTGTGGGTGGCACTTGCACACCCTTCAATGTCCATGCAAAAAGCCCCAAAGGGAAGAATGAAAAACACATGAGACAACTCACATGTTTTGTGGATCTGTAGGAATGAATCTCAACTGTTAAAACATCTTCCAAATTAATGACCAGCCATTTCAATAGAACCCTCAGGCTGTGGGGCTCAGAGCACCTTAGAGAAGTGGGAATCCTTCGACCTTTCTGGGACAATGACTTGCATTTCACAAATAAGCAAGCTGAAAAAGTGACCTGCCCGGAGACGCACAGGAACACCTGATATATACTCTCTTCCTGAGCATCTCTTAACCTGTCAAACCCTGCTCCTGCTGCAGTGCTGATGCAGCATGGGACGTGCTGCAGCAGTGCAGGCATTTTTCAGTTATGTCTGGAATACTTAACAGCCGTTGGCTTAAAATAATATCTCTGCCTGCAGAAGTTGGGAACCTTTCCCACTTACCAGCTCCACATGTGTCAGCTGCTGAGCCAGAGTGTAAGGGTCGCTGCAGACGCTCAGGATTTCTCTCTGAATTGATGGAGGTTTACTTTTAAAGGCAACCAGCTTATCAGAGACAGCAGCACTGATCTTAACAATCCCTTCTTGCCCGTGGCTGAGGGTTGCAAGCTTCTGATTCAGGGTTTGCAAAAGCTGATTCATCTTTTTCCAATAGGCCTGGAAAGACAGGGAGAGAAGAAAACATAAACCACCCACAAAACCTGACAAAGGAGTGTTTTTATGCTGAATTTTCCCTTCTGCAAAATACTCCTAAGCCAGCAACAGGTTACCATTTTATTTTCAACAGGCCTATTTCAGAATAACCAGTTGGCTTAATTACAGTTCTGTGCTCTGGACCACAGAAAGAGACTGCAGTCGAGAGAGGAGGCAGGGAGGACTGGTGGGTTGGGCTGGCACCCGTACTCACAGATTCCTGCCAACATTAGGGTCAGAGGAGAGGTAACACTGCAGCAGGAGCTACTGGAGCTTTCTGGAGCACAGCAACGTTTGGTACCTACCCTTTATGTCAGCTATGTGTTGGACGAGAACTCTACCTGTTAGTGGTGCCTCGTCAACTCTTATTTATTAGGAATAAGAAATGTTTTTAATGCTATTCTCTCCATCCTTGTGATCTGGGAGCTCACAAGGTTCCACATTGCTGAGGAACCTCTCTTTTCACTCAAGGAAGATGCTCTCTTGAGCTTGGCTGGAACAGGGGCCAGATAAACAGGACATAGTCAGGCTTTTTTTGCAAAACAGAGTCTGAAATGAAGCAAGTACCCAGAAAGCAGGAGGGACCCATCCCGGAGAATGACAACACATGTTCAAATCACACAGGAGGAGTGAAAATTGAGTGAGGAAGATGTAAAAATAAAGAATTCAAAAAATTTTCAGAAAATTAGAACACATTCTTTTATTTTTCATCTGTTCCTGATGCATACTAGCTCCAAGAAGGAGAGACTACTGGCCTTCTTCAAGTAATTCCTCATTGAAGCAGATGGTCATACTTGATTTACAAAGACTGTCCTGGACCCAAACTATCAAACACCATCTAAATATTTTCCTGGTTTACATCCAGGTGTGTTTGCAAATCTGAGCACAGCTTATCAAGCTCTATGAATAGAATGTTATTTTTCAGTGGAAACTCGAATAGCGACATATTTGGTATTTTGTGAATACATTTTATAAACAGGGGAATCTGTTTTGGGGCAGGGGGGCAGGCACAGCACTGAAATCCAAGTCTTCTGCAGAACATAAAACATTTGGCTGAAAATCTTTTAGCTGAAAACCTGGTTCTCTTTCAAAAAGGAGTTTGGATGAGAATTCTTCGACCAGCCATGTTTGTGCAGTATCAAATTCTTCACTTTTGGGGGAAAAGCCAAAAAGCAGTATAATACTGGTTGAAAGACAAGCATATTAGTCAGTCTTTCAATAAATCCTTATCAAGAGATCTAGTTTCACCTAGTTTGTAAGGAATATGGCATATTAATATAGATATATAAAACAATAAACAAAGACTCAGGTAAGCCAACCACCTAATACAGAATGAAATAAGAGACACTCAATGGACACAAAAAAGATTATTCAGAAATTAGAGCTCTTGAAGAGACTCACTGAAAATCAGTTGGGTGCACCCTTGCCTAGAAAGCTTTTATGTGTGTATTGGGGGAGAAATTAAAAAACAAAATAATCCTGGTTTTGCCCTTTTAAAAACATTTCTTGCTTTCTTTAAACTATGTTCACTAAGTGAAAACAACATTGTTCATTACCTTCAACATGCTGGTAATTACCTTGCCACAAAGTGACCCCCCATTGCACGAGGGCTGCATGCTGGACTCTATCGACCAATTTCACTTCACTGACACATTAAGAGTCAAAAGAAGCATACTACTGTTTAATATTTAAAGAAAATGTTTCATTCTTAACCAGAAAAGTTCCTCTGCAGATGGCAGGCCTCAGCAGGTGGCTTAGGAGCTCAAATTTTAATTAAAATTTCTAACTCTAAATGCAAATCACAGCACTTACTAAGAAATGCTTCTCAGCATGGACACCTTTCTAAGCACATCACAGAGCCTTTAGAAAGTGGACTCTACAAAGGACAGGAGCAGACACTGCAGGGCAAAATCCTGCATTAACCTACACGGACTAGATGACCTCACAAATCATTCAATCTTTAATTTCTATGATCCAAAATGGGAAAAAAATTCTTTCAAACAATAACAGGCACCACTACTCTTTCGTACAGTCCCTTAGAAAAAGAAATTTGCATTTCCAGCTGTTTCTTAAATTAATTATTGATTTTGTTGAGGCATAATCACTTGCAATTATAGCGTATAGTAATATTTGAAAAACAATGATTTTCCCCCCAGGGCACCCATAAGCATTGGTCCACAGCTCTGCCCACTCCAGAGAGAAGGCGTGGGCGTAACCTGAGCAAGTGCTCCACTTGCTCAGGTTAGGGAAATAAACAATTGCTTTGTATGCAAAAAGTTGATTTTTAGCATTTATGGCTCTTCACCAGGGCAGCTGCTGCTTTTAAAGAGCATCCATAAAGCCCCTGTTCTCTGCCCTGTTGGCTGGTTCCTTCTGTCCAGTGGACATGACTTTGGTGGGTCTGTATAGGTTTCTCTCACTTCAGATGCTGAAGGGCTGCAAGGCGCCTTTCTTGGTGGCTGGCAGGAGCAAGTTCATTGCCTCTTCCCCTTGAGGGAGACGTTTTACTGCTCTGGTTAATGGAATCGAGGCCACCTTGGCTTTTTCTAAAAGTTCTTTGTGTTCCCTTCACCTCCATCAAAGTGTCGTGTAGCTTCCCCTTCCCACCCCTTCTCTCCCACGGGCTCGGGAGCCCAGCCAGCCAATCCATGCCAGCCTACAGCCACCCAAAAGTGCCAGCCGTGATGCCAGCCCAGCCCAAGAGCATCTGTTTCAATTTATCTCCTGTTTTATGTGGGTAGGAGAGTCCAATTTCATTTCCGTTGTGCTGCAACCCTGCTGATTCCTTCTCTCTTCTCTCCACCCCTCTCATTCTTGGACTTACGGGTATGTGCTTTTTGTTCTACTGAACTGCACCCACCTGTGGCCTGAAGCCAGACCTTGATGTAGCCAATGGAACTGAATTCTTCAACATCCCATGGTTAACCTAGAAGTAATTAAAGACTTTCTATGTACTATTTGCTCTTATCCTTATTATTTGCATGGATTTTGTGGTATTTTTAATGTTTCTGAATTAATTTATGGGATTCACCCACCTGAATTTGCAAGCAGGTCTCCCAGAGACGCCGTTCACTGTGTCCTACTCTGCCACACACATGGCTCGTGCACTGGAACACCAAGACCATAGAGCCATCTAGACTGAGTTTTGCCCAGCAGGCCACACACTGCTGCCTTCTGCCATTTTCATGCTCCCAGAAAAGCTACACGTCCATAAACGTTCCTATTTTCTTTACATGTAAGGACTGTCCCTTGCTATCTCACCGTATCAGGCAAACGGGCTGGGTTCGAGAGGAGCTATCTCTTGGCCCACAGATCCTGTGAGCTTTGAAGGGGATTCCAGTGGCATCAGTCAAACTGTGATCAGAGTCTGCTGCTCGGTGCCTGCTCACCTCCCGTCTGTGTCCCTGCTTTACAATATCGACCAGTCTAAGCACAAGGTCTGAGAACTCTTTTACACAGGACAGGAAGGTGTAAGCCAAACCCTTGCTAGATTCACAAATGAAAAAGATGAGAAAACGCAAAGATTGTTTTTAAAAAAAACACACTGACAGATTGAAGACATGTAAAGCACGAATGGAAAGTTAGATTTTGGCACAGGTGATCAAGGACATAAGCAAATGGAGGAGACAAAAAAGGACCATAAACGCCCTTTGGTGGTTACTCTTTCACAACCCGTCATTTTCTTAGAGAAAGAAAGCCTTCATCAGGCAACTAATGATAATTTTTCGCTCCCCAATGCAATCCCTTGACAACTGGCTGCTTGCTCCACTCTTCATTTACTAAACTGAACATCCTGGAGCCCTCCCTGAGCCACTGCTTGGCCAGGATGGTTGGTCCCAGGTCACGATACTTCACACCTCTGTTAGACTATAACTTGGGAGATCACAGTTCTGATGCTATTTGAATTGTGACCACCACATTCAGTCTGTGCTGTGCCTCAGACGTTCCAATCTGTAAAATGGGAATGGTATTCTCTTACAATTTGATGTGCAGTAGAGAAATTCCACTGATCGCTCCAATGCGTCCCCGTGTCACTGCCACAGGGGTTCCTAAACTGAGAGGTGTGGCTTTCAGGGGAGGTACTACAGGTTTTGACTGTTAGAGGAGAATAAAACAAGAGTAAGGGTTCCCAGGAAGAGGCACAGAACAGAATGTGGCAAAAAAAGGAAAAGAAAGAACCAAGTAGGAAAATGAACATAACATTGGGACACAACGTCCTAGGTCAGACATCCTCACCTCATCACACGGGGCTATCCTGTGAATCATGTCTTTCAGATGGCCAATCATCCGCTCTTCCTGAAAGTCATACGGGAACGTCTCCGTCCACTCTGTCAGCAACTGTAGGATTTTGGGTCCAAATTTTCTGATCCGTGCCTGAAACGGGAACCAGAATGATGGACAGGGATTGAAACACATTTGCTCATTAAAGTCTCCCAGCAAATATGTATCTCACTGAAAGCGGGGCCAGATTTTCAAAGAAGGATCTGACGGTTGCACCTGCAAAATCTGCCCACATGCAAACAAACAGAGTGGTGCAAAAATGATATATTTTGGCATGCAAAATATACCAGTACTTAGATGCATGCACAACCATCTGGTTTACATGCAGATTTAAATATTCTGCACATGCAACTGGCCAATTTATGGCTGCATGGACATTCTGTTGGTGCAACCTTTACACTTTTTTAAAAAACATCTGGCCTTTTTGCTCATTTGAACCATGTGTTCTTCTCCTTTGTACTTACAACCCTCCTATGTTTTCATCCTTTCCTGAAAAATTGATTGCAATATATCTCTTGACCAAAGAGGTGAGTATTTTGCTTTCTGGTTGTATGAAAAAACTGCTTAGTGACACTGGCAGATGTAACACGAGGAAGAGAGACGGACAAAACACCAGCACTTTACTAACTTTATCTGGGTTACCGATAACGGTCTTCTCTGCCCACATGAGCTCAAGGTCATGATAGGACAACCACTGAGATAACACACAGCTGATGCCCACTTCACTTTTGGTGGAGATTTATCTGAGGATGCAGCAGTGGGAATAGTCAGGAAGATACGGAGCAAGGAGGGAAATGTGGGGAATGGCACAACTGGTGCTCTAGTATTATCTCAAAAGACAGCCAGTGGGGCTGCTTCCAAAGCTTCCATTCTCCGTTACCCAAGAACACGTGAAAAGGAAATTGCGTTAAACAACAAACTGCCTTTTTATTTACAGAAAACACAGACCAAAACAAACAGCCTTCTCCTGCATCCTACGTACTGCAGCTAAAGTGTACCCTGTAATCAGGAAAAATTATACTCTTGAGCTCCACAGCTCTCTGCTTTTCAACCAAGGTGGTTAAAATGCGTATTTCAGCTTTCCACCAACAACAGGTTTCAATGAACCACATCTCTAAAAATAACTGCTGTCAGCTAGCATTAAGCTCATGCTCAAAGACCAGCAGGTGGCTGCTAAAGGGAAAGCTTTATTGGGAACTACAAAGGTCTGGGGAGACATTTGCTCCAGCTGTATAAACTGCTATGACGAATTGAAGGAGAGGACTTTGTGCATGTCACAGGACACAACTCAGGGGATGGGAGGTCGCTTGTGTGCAAAGTTTCAAAGTCGGCCCCACTCTCAGGAACACAAAATCAGCTGTGTCCCACCACATCTGCATTACCACAGTCTGCTCCAAAATGCAGGCTCATCTCAGGCAGATTGGGAGATTCTCATAATATGGTAACGTTTCTCATCTAACAAGCAGCAGAACCTTACAATGCTCACAATGCTCCTCCTAAATTTGCATCTGCTGTAGCATCAGAGACCAGAACCCATCACACCTCAGAAAAAATGATTTGGATGCTGCACCTCATAATGGACATTTCTATTAACACAAACTGTACGGGCAACATGAACATCAGGTTTCTATGTAGCCTAGCTGATGGCTCTCCATAGTCACTATGGGCAGAGCTCCAGTTACTGGGTAAAAACAAGCACACGCGTTCAGTTGTTGGTGATTCAGTATTTGATGCCAAAAATACCATTTCAAAGCTGGAAAAGCTGATCTTGAGAATCATTTCAGAATTCTGAGGGTTTTGGAAGGTTGCAACTAATGCACACTCTTCTTCCCCCCACTGCACTGAAGATGCATCTATTGTGCCAGGTAATGCACTGGAGAGGTCTTCATCAATGCACTGAGGAGAGTTTGGGTGGAATCCAGCACTGAATAGGATCCAGTGGGATCCGTCTCCACCGTAGCGCCTGTGGGACTGCCAAAGGATGCACTCGTGTTGTTACACACCGTATCAGTCTGCACAGTCCCCAGGGCCAAACAGGAGGAGCGCTGACGCAGTAACAGCTTGGATCTTCTCATTCTGGTGGCTTGTCACAGCCTCGCTACTGCTCCAACCCCTTCCTGGCGTGCCAGACAGCGCCGCTCCGCAGCGCGGCCGTGCGGGCCATCCGTCAGTGCCGGCAACGGGAGGTTAGTGGGGAGCTGCATGCTGTTACGTGGTGTTCAAAGTGACAGGTAAGGCCAAGAGGAAATATTTCTGTACCAGAAGCACAAAAAGGGCAGACGCGTTCAGTAAAAATGGGAGAGTGGTGTGTTGACATCTGCAACTGACAGTCTGTGAAGTTTACGTCCTACCTCCTTGCATCCCGCAGGCTTCATCAGAGCCTTAAAGGAGTTAAGAAGGAAAGTCACCTGGGAAGACTGAGGCAGGGGGAAAGGGAAAATTAGATGAAGATTTGAAGTGACTAGTGCCTGGAGCGCTGCTCTTGGACATGGATACTAGGATGCCTCAATGTCAGGATCTCAGCGGCAACTGTCATCCTTTATGAGAAAGTTTCATTCAATCCAAAGGGAGGCAAAGGACACACACCAAAACCCCAGAATTCCCTGCCCATTGCGAATACCTCACATTTTTCTGCTGTAAAGATAAACTAACCTTGTCCAGCACGGGGTCGTCCAGCCGCTGCTGCTCAATGCACTTGTGACAAACTCGGGACAAAAGCTCATGGGGTTCGATGAAGAGTCTGGAACTCAGCAGGAATGTAAAGATATAGGCTTTCTGCGGGAGAAAGACAAGCAGACCTGCTGTAAGCAGCCACACAGTGAGTAACAGTAGCCATAAAAGCCCCGAAATCCACGGCTTTTGCATTTCCACTAGGACAGACTTTTATATCTAAAAGACATAAGGATTCCTGACCCTGAAAATGGAACTGGTTACAGTGGGTGCAGGAGGCAGTGGCACCTCCTTCCTTCACAGCATCCAATTCCAGCCTTTGGTTGCCCAAGCTCTGTGCAAACATCCAGCGAAGACAGTGTGTAGGTCCCTCTACAGGAGCAAGTCCAGGAATAGGAGACAACACAGCCAGGGATGCATGGAGGCCAGTGAAAGCTAAACATACAGATACTCAGGCATCTCTCTGCTCTGCTGGGATGTGAGCTGCAGACATCCCCAGCTTCGTCACATCTTGCTATAGCCCCACAGATCTCACCCAGCCTGTTTTAAGAAATATTTCATTTATTTTACTAACTCCCCAAAATTCATTTCTATCAGCCAAGCCATATCGTATGCAGTCACATCTGTGAAGCTGTGGGAAGCAGGACTGTTGGATAAATCCTTGGATTATTTAAAGTATTCCAGCAGTGAATTTAAAATATATGCATGAATCCTCAGTTGTTTGTATCCTGACCCCTCCTGGCGCTTGAATTATCTTCTTTCCCCCAGACCTAGCCATGTTCCTGAGCAGCAGGTATAATTATTACATTTCACACATTGCTTAATGAAAATCTCACAGCCTAATCTGTCCATTTCCTATTTTTATTACCTTTCTGTTCCTTTTTTAATTGATATGCTTCTTTATTACTTATTTTTAGCTGATCAGAAACTGAGCTGTGGGTAATTTAAAACATGGTGTCTGCTCTGCATTGATAACTTTTGTAGTCTTCTAAACTGCCCAGAAGTCAATGCTACTCTGTGCTTTGAGCCTTTCCATAGAGATATATTAGCACTTAAAAGTCTTTCAGTCAAACTCTGTCCTGAATTCCACTGAGGACGTGCAAAATCCAGCGAAGTCAATGGCTTGCAGGACCATAAACCTGCTTCCAGTTTAGATCCTCAAAGCTGGATCCTCAGTGTTGGTGAAGAAACGCTGAATATTCACTGATGGAGCAAGGATTAGGATCTGGACCGTGCCATCCAGTGACTGCACAGTCGGTGTGGATATAACCCGAGGTAAATTATGTACCCATCAGAAGGGGCATCTTTGTTGTCACTGAGGGAATGCTTTGTACATGCAGACAAACCTGGACGACTTCTGCAGCTCCTGAAATTCAGCTAATTTAATGCCAGTTCAGACCTGAAGTTTTTTGCTTCAGTCTCCATCTAAACCTCTCTGGGATGCACTGCTATTTTTGAAGTGCTCCGACTGCTGTATCACTAATTCATCACCACCACAGCTTTCCCCCCTCAACCTTGTTCTCTTATTTAAAGGCAGCATCAAGTTTGGGATCTGCTTTTTCATGGGAACAATTATAGAGCAGTGAAACAGCATTTAAAGCAATGCATCAATTTACCAGGCTTTAATTGTATGCAGCTTTTAAATTAGCCTTCTTAATTCAAAATTTAACACATTTGCACTTTTGCATAAAGTGCTGCCCCAATTCATCAAAATTAAACTATTTATTATACTGTGAATTGCTTACTTCAGGGTAGTAATCAGTGGTAGGTATCAGATGCTGAATTAGAGCATCCAGAGATGCTGAGGTAAGGTTTCCATCCTGGAAGATCAGTCCTCCTTGTTCATCTTCTTTTGAAGTATGTAGATGAGGGCTGAAGCCACATGGGGTAAACATACTGGTAGAACTCAGCGTTTGGGGCATGCCTTCCTGCAACAGAGAGAAACTCACGTCAGAGACAAGACCCAGCAGTTTCACTGCCACATCTGTCTTCTGGATGATTTGAAAAACACAAACCACTAATGAGAGCTTCCTGTTCACAAAATTAACATGATCCGTTCATTATAACCTCCTTTATAGTTGCCATTGGCAGATCATGCCTGTGATGGGAAATTAACAGGAAAATGGGACATTTAGATGTATGCTTTTGGGCCAGGAAAGAACAGCAGCTGCTCTGGGCTCCCACTCCAACTGAGAGCTTTGTGGTGATCCCCTTTTTGCTACCAACCCTGGTCAGTCCCATGTAGGAGAGACATGGGACTTGAATTGAGTTCCTAAGCAGATCAGAGCCGTCAGCTCAAACCTCTGTCCCCCTGAGAACGAGGCAGGGAGAATTTAGAATGAGAGGGAGAGAAAAAGGTGGCACCTCAGGCTTGCTCAGGACAGAGCTTGGGAAATGCTCTGTGGCTCCCACAGGACAGGGGAGGCGTCGGAGTGAGTGAGGGGCAGCAGCAGGAGCCCAAGTCAACTGGAGGAGGATGGAAAAATGAAGGGAGTTGGAGGGAAGAGAGGACGTGGGAGCTGAAGAAGAGATTAAAGAGCAAAGAAAAGAGAAATGAGGAAGAGGGAGAAGGCAGACACCTGCTCTATTTTTGGAGCCTGGAGTTAGTCAGTCCTAGATCTATACTTAGGCACTAAATAAATGTTTCAAAAAGATCCTGAGCACTCATCGACTTCACTAGAGATGCACAGTCCTCACCACCTTTGAAAAGGAGGCCAGGCAAACTCTGAACATGTAGCCCAGTTTTGAGCTCCCTGCATTTCAGTTTTTTGGGCTCCCTGGGTTTCATTCCAGGCTCCATCTCAATTTTGTGGCTTACAATCAGATTTAAATGTTTCTTCTGCTGAGTAAAGTTGGTTTGTTCCTGATTTGGTGCAAGGGGATGACACATTTTGCCTTGAGAACTTAAAAGCATCTCCAGCTGTCTCTGAAATCCCACCCCTCTCAACTAGAAGCAGCATTCCAGGATGTGGACTGGGAACGGGACAGTGCATGTTCACTCCCAGGTCAGCAAACAGACCCGACTTGACAATTTGCTTCTAAATTTGATTTTACTTGGTGCGAGGGAGGATGAGAAAGAGATGATGGAAAGGAACAGTCCTGGAGCCAACCTCTACTCCCCTGAGCAGCTACAAAACTTCTCCCAGGCCTCCAGCTCTCCCTCCCAAGCACAACCTCTTTCTGCTGGAAGAGCAAGATCTGCGCCCTGCGGCCGGCTGAGCCGGCACCGACCTCCCACGGAGGGAGGCACAGGGCCACCGGCCGACACCGCCTGCTGCTGCTGCTCAGCCACACGCAGATACACCTGATTTTCCAACATATTTCTCTGCCCTATTCTTTACCCTGTTCCGTCTGGTTTTCTGCCTCTTCGCCATCCCACACAACTTCAAAAGCTGCCCCATGGATTTGGCTTGAAAACCGGAGCTTGCGTTTCTCCCTCGCATACGTGTGCTGTGACTCAGTCAGCTCAGCTTTGGTTACACACACACGTGCTGTATTTACTCCCGCAGAAGCACCTCTCCGCCTGGCACAGCCCGTCTACTCCCCCAAGCTCAGGCTGCTGCAGTGTGCCAGCTCTGAGCCACCGTGGGCCACCGAGGCTGAGAAGAGCAGCGTGCCCGTAGCCAGGCAGGGTGCGAGGCCCTGGGAGAGGCTGGGAGCTGGGTCCCAGCACCGTGGGAGATCAGGCTCTACGAGCAAAACTTGGGTGACTTCATCCTTCAAAGGAGGGACCGTTCCCCGGGAGCCAGCGGGTCGGTTGCTGCATCTTATCTCCTTCTGGGAGGCTGACACAGGCGGGGAGCACGGGCTGCCCCCGGGATTTGCAGTCGAACAGAAAAGGAACCAAAATGTCAAAGCCAACAAATTCCTGCCTTGACTGAAAAAATAAAATAGATATCAGGGATTTCAGTTTAAAGACCAGACTATCGGAATGTCACCCCAGCCAGAAGAGAAGTTGAAGTATCTAGTTTTAATGAATGTGCAGATGTGCCTGTTAATAAGGCTCCAAGAGCAAGTAATTGCTGCTTTTTGTACACAGCTCAGACCCCGTGTAGTAAATGGGAGAGGCTGCCAAATCCCATTTGTTACTTCTACCACGCTCTATGTTACGTCTTGTTTCTATGGCAATAATCCCGAGAAGGACTGCGTGTCCATATAGATCAAGAATTAAATCTCATGGACATACAGCTGTCTAGATGAGGAAAAGGAAAAGTTAAAGCAGCTGTGAACTTACAGGACACATCCTGGCTTCGGCACAAAACAGAACTCAAAGTAATAATTTATTCAGTGCAATCCTTCACTGTCAATGTCATTTTTATTATCAAATAGAAATGTTTCTGAACAGGATATTGCCTGAACTTTTGCATCTCATTACATGAGAAATCTTGCCCAAATACATAGTAATGCTTCTTAAGAAAAAGTTACCTTTTTTCTTTAAAATGAATCTGTCCACTGTCACTGAGACATCCCTGTAGGGTATTGTTAAGAAGTGAAATTTGACTTTTTATTACAAAGTTCCGCATCTAATCTCAAGTTTCTGTGTCACATCTGAGCTGGTGCCTGGTTGCCACCTTACTTGCCACCGAAGAAAACCAGAAGGTTTTAACTTCATGCCTTTTTGCTCCCTGATAACTGATATGGTTACGTTCACAGCAGGACGATGGCCAACTGTACAAAGACTAAAAACTTCTTGCACTACTAAACTTGATAATAACTAACATTAGTATTTGGCAGACAGGAATTTAGAACAGGGACTTCTCTGCTCACAACACCTAATTTCTTTTTCTGTTCATGCAATTTCCAAAGTACTCTTTTCAAAGTACTAAATGGAAACAAGATACTGCTTTGAAAGAGCCCAAATATGCGATTGCCTGCAGCAGGCAGAGGACGAGGTTACGCTGACAATCACTCACAGAACACAGAAACAACAGAGGAAGCACTGAGAGAGGAAAACAAACAAGCAAACAACCCCAAGGAGATTTGTCTTATTGTACTGACAGTGGTTGGGATGATGGAAAAGGTAGGCGGTGTAGGCAGAGCCAGACCCTTCTGAGCAGAGCACAGTGGCAGGACGAGAGGCAACACTCCCAGGACACAGAAGGGAAATTCCAGTTGAATGTAAGAGAAAATCCTCCCCCAAGCACCGCGTGAAATTAGAAGAGGAATGACGTTCAGTTTCCATCCTGGGCGATTTTAAAAATTCAACTAGACAAGGACCTGAGCAAACTTTGAAGTCAGCTGTGCTCCAAGCGGGAGTTCGGACTAATGGCGGTGAGAGGTCCCTTCCAATTAACTTTCTGTGATTCTAATACACATATTTCTTAAACTGTTGCAGTACTGCCCCGTTTCTGGGCCTTTTAATGTAAACCACGGGCAAGTAAAAATTGAGTCCAGATCATTAGACATTTGTAAGGAAGTCCATGTTGGACATAAAAACTTTTTTCCACTTTTCCTGGAAACAACAGCTCGTGGTAAAAACGGTCCAAAATCTCACTTGGACTTAACCTGAAGTCAATGAGATTTAAGCACGTCAAAAGTCAACAAGTGCTTCCCTGAACTTTAGTCCAATTCAACACACAAGGTTTTGCTGTTCCTCTCACTTCAGAAGTGCATTAATCTTATGAAAAATGTTATGTCCACCAGCAGCAGCACAGTACAAACAATAATCCCAGCTCTGTACAGGTGGTGCTGAGCAAGAAGAGAAAAGAAAGGTCCCTCCACATTTGTTGGGGCACTTTGCAGTAAGGTGTCCTTGTGACCCTCTATCCCCAAGAATGAGGAGGACAATGGTTTCACACTGGATCACAGTGGGCTCTTCAACTTTCTCCCAGGTCTTGGGGTTGCACATTCTGTGGAGGTTTCTCTGATTGGGAAATACGACAGCTCAAGCAACAGCTTGTTCAATGGTGGCTTTTTTGGACTATAAAGTTGGGCTTGCTGGAAGTGAGCCCATTGCCACTACAGAGGAAATGCACTTCTGGGGTTTTATGGTAATAACTGGAGCGGGGAATCTTCTTCTGTATTTATTTCTACCTCTGCTCTTTTTTTTTTTGCTGCTCTTCTGTTTCATCATGCATCATTCTTGGCTTTTATTGGCTATTACAAAGTGTCTTTTCCTTACATTCTTCTAATACATCTCATATGTTCATAAGATTGGAAAGAAATTAAAAAATAATGGCCATATACTGCTTTTTAATCTTTCTCCACTGGCCAGGACAGCTCCATATTCCAACATAATGATAAAAATAGGCGATCCATAGACACCTCTCACTACAAATCACACTGCTTGCACAAAAATATTTAAGGACTTGTTTCACTGAGCCAAAGCATGGAACCAAAGGATCACCAATTCTTGGGAGAAAAGCCACCCACAAACTCTGCACATATCTACATCTGCAAGTGCCTTAAAAACACTGGAAAACAAGTGCCCAAACCTGGAAAATTGAGCAGGGAATGGCTTAAAGAAAGGATTGCCTAACCATGCACATAACATGGGCACACCAACCTGCAATGAGAGAGGTTCAACGTGCTAGAGGATGGCTAACAGGCTGCCAGCTCTGCCTTCTTGGTGCCAGCCAGGTGACCTGCAGAAGAACCATGAGCTGCCCCACCAGCATTCCCCAACTCCCACCGCCTGCTGTTACAAATGTCCCCATGGCAAGTAAAGTTAATGCTTACGTGGACACGAAATGTCAGGAAACATTTAATGTGTTTTTCACTGGCTTTGATGTGATAAGTGTTTTATCCTTTATCAAAAACTTAATCATGCTGTTTACTTTTGATCTTCATTTCATCTCTGCCTTCCATCTGCTCTGCCTCTCTCAAGGGGAAACAAGAGCTGGTACCAAGTGACGACTGGAGCGGGGCTGTACACTTATCTTCCCACCCACTTAACTTTCAGATTAACAAAATAAATAAAACCCTTCCCACTTCAGGGATGAAAGGCACAAGCTTTTGACAATCTCCCATCGTAATTACAGGAAAGGATGGTAAGGGAAGGTGTGGAGGCTGGAGTGTCCTGCCACAAGGGAGACTCCAGTTTCCCTCGCTATCCTGACCATGACAGTGGTCTTCTCCTTACAAGAGGATGTGCAAGTCAGTGCTCAGTGAGCATGAGCTGGGGATAAATCAAGGCTATGGGAGAGTCAAGGTCAAGCATAATTTGGCAAGGCATAGACTTTAACAAATATACCTAGAGTGAGCTGGACTGGTTCTTACTCCCATCTGTGAACAGAGGTGGGAGACATCTCCCATCCCGTCTCAATCCTGCAAAATTCTTCACTGATCAAACTTTCACCAAAACCAGAGTTCAAGGAAATGAAGAGGGTTCACACTAAAACATTCTGGAGAACTCTTGGCCAGTGTTACTAACCAAACCTATTATCCAACCACCACTAATCTCTCTATGTGACAGAAGAGCTTTGCTGAAGAATTTGCTCTGCTCCAAAAACATCAGGAACTAAGGGATGGAATAGCAGGAAAAGAGAAAGAATCTCAAGCAACCAGCATCTTCTCTGGATTGATGTTGGCCCAAACAATCTAATGGTCTCCACAGGGCTGCAGCTCTGAGCAGACACACAGATCTCTTCTCCTTCAATGTTTAGTTGCAATACCCCCAAAACCAAGGCCCTATTTTGTTCTAATTCACAGAGGTGAATCCTGTCCCAAACTAAAGTCATTACTGTAATGGACAAACGGCAGGATAGGAAACTGAAGACAAAGATGATCTGCTTAATGACACAGGTGGCAGAAGACCCAACTCCCAGTCCTATTCACTGGACTTCAGCATCTAAGCTGTACCTAGAGTTACCATCTAGGTAGCTTGGAAAAGACTTTGGCTCCAAAACTGAGACTCCAGTAGGTGATGACTGAAGGAGCAGAAAACAGTGGGCTGTGGAGCAGGCTGCACAGGGAAGGTGAGTTTCAAACCCTCCCCATTGACAACTTCACATACACAGCCTGAACACACAGCCTACAGCCAGAAGGATTTAGCTGTTTGTAGCTGCATTATTTGGCATGAAGACATTTTTATCAGTGACGTTTTTCATCTCTGCCACACAATCCCTAAGGGTCAGGATACAGCGTTGAGTTCTTCAGCTGTTCCCCATAAAGCACTTGTTTTCTGCCCTGTCCCCTGGGGAACAAACCCTCCTCTGTGCTCTCTGCCAGGACACGAGACAGAGTCTGGTCTCATTTGCCTTGGTACCTGCCCACTGCTATCATACGAGCCCTAAATACTGGTAAACTCAGCAAAAACTTCAGTAACAGATGCTCATTTTTCTTTACATCACTTTCAGTAATTTTCCAGCTATTCATCTTTGCAGAAATACAACTTCAGAAGATAATCACAATGAGTTAAAATTCAGATTTTTCTCTATTTCTTTTGTAGGGAGGGAAGCAGAGGAAAGAAGAGAGAAAGAATTCGAATGTTTCAGAAAACAAAAGGAAAACCACTGCCAAGTAATTGCTTCCAGTTGTCAAGGCCGTGCTCATAAACATTTTTTTTTCAGCAAGAGTACCTGGCATTAACAAACTCATAATGTATTTGATGCTGATGTAATTAGGAAACTGGTAGCAGATGTAACTTTCTTTTCACCGTGCCATAAAACATTCCATTTACAATCCATGAAGTTGTGAGATTGCAGAAAACTCAACCTGACAATCCCAATGCCGTCACAAATGGTTAAATGAGCAATATAATGAAGCTACACAATTTAGAAACACGAAAGAATCACAGGGGAAAAGAATCGCAGGACAGGAAAGGTGGGGAAAAACACTTAACTGCAATATTCTCCAATTCAATAACAATGATTACATCTCAACGCGGGCTGGCTCCCTCCCCTTTCCTACCCATTCCTTGCAGCAGCTGAGACACTTTACTGAGATTCACAGGAATAAGATTGCAAAAGCTGCAAGTGAATGTAAGGGGTTTGGGTATCTAATCAGAATTAGATGACAATTCTATTTCCTTTGATCCCACCTGGTTCTCATCTCTTACTCATCTCCCCTCCCAAATCACTTCCCTAAAGAATTCTTCCCCCACAGCCTCGCGTGTGGAGCCTCCTTTGGGTGTTGCAGATCAGGATGGGAAAGAAAACTCCTGACAAATCTAAACCAGCAATTGCGAACAGGAACCTTGGGGAAAGGAAGGGAAAGGAGATGAGAGTAGCAGAGAACGAGAGCACAGCTCTGCAACATGTAGAGCGCAGGGCAGTCAGAGCAGGAGAGGGATGTGGGCCGGGAGCCTCTGGGTGCCTGAAAAACTTGATTTCTTCTGTACAATTTCTTTTGGGGGTGACGAAATTCCACTATATGCCTGGTTTGGCCCAAACTGAACTACTCCAAACTGTCCTGGGAGTTGCTGGAGCCCGAAGTTCAGGTGAGTGCTGCTGCCCATCCCCATGGCACGGGGCAGCCCCAGCCCTCAGGACATGGTGGGGAGGAGGATGCACTGGGAAGCTCATACCAGGGGAGAACAAGCTGTGGGAGCAACCAAGCTGCAGTTCCCGTGGGGCACTCAGGAAGCAGCTAAAGCCTAAACCCTCTTCATCCAGTTCTTCCAAGGAAAAAACGAAAGCAAAGGGACCTCTGCTGTAAAAAGCAGCTACAAACTTGCACACTAAGCAATTCTTGATGGGCTTCCAACTTCCCTAAGAAAAAGTGTTCAATTCAAAAGAGCAATTCCAAAAATTCAGTCCAGAAATTGGGCCCAGCACCTCCGAAATAGCATCTACATCACCCCAGGAGCGACCTGAACATGCAGAGAAGCTCTCAGTCTCCATCCTCTCCCTGCTGCCACTTGGACAACCCATGGAGCAAAGACCACAGCTCATGGCAGGCACAAAAGCGATCCCGGCTTCCTCCTTCGCAGCAAACCTCCAAACCAGAAGGGCTCAGTGTGAGTGGTGCCTGCGGTGTAACTTCATTTCCCTAAAGACACTGCAATGTGACTGGAAAAATACTTGACTCAAACCCCACAGAAATCACTGGGGTTTGCACCCTGCATATTTACTAGGGCTAGAACAAGAGCTTTTATTATCCGAGATACGCGCATAGCTGCATTCAAAGCCAGCCAACGGGAGAGGCACGCGTACGTCTGCCTGCTGAATTTTTTCCATCATGTCAGTGAGAATGATCACAGCTCCTCTTGTACTAGAGGTTTATGAGAAATATCTTGCAGCCAAAATACTACAGTGAAAAAACAACCATGCCAACCAATTACCTCAAAATCTGATGGACATGCCTCAGAAAGAGGCCTAATTTATAGGTAAGGAGGCATTAAATCAATTACCAGCACGATGCAAGCAAGAACAAGGTCACCTTGCTAAAGGAATATTTCTGTTTATACTCATGTCGGAGTATTTTGTTCGATAGAGAAAAATGAAAACCTGATTATCATGAATTTGGTAGAATGGTCTGAAGTAGAATACAAATCAGAAACTAGAAGATTTATGGCCAATTAAATTGAACTCCAATCAAAATCCCATTCAGGCAACAGTTCCCTGGGGGCTTCAATTTGTTAGTGCCACATTTTTTTAATAACTTTCTTTTTCATGTAACATCAGCAATAATAAAAACCTTTCAATAACAAGCAAAGCCGCGAAGATGTTATTTATCTTAAAATGCCATCATTGCCTGGAATCAGAAAGCATTTAAAGGACGCCCTGTAATCGCTCAGGAACAAGCCCCCCATAAAACTGCAATGGGTGTAAAGCTTTTCTTCTTGGTCTCAGAACAATTTCTCTTTTCATTAATCTGTTTCATGTCTGAAGTATTTCTCCTGAGTAAGAGAGAGCTGGCATCGACCCTGGCATGAGACTGAACACGGCGGCCTCTGATGTCTCGGACCCTTTCCCAATATTGCATGTGCATGTAAAGTACGGGGCCAGTGGCGTATCTGTGCCTCATCATTATCAGATTTTTAGTAATATTAGAAGGAGAACGCCTACCAATATATTCCAGATGCTCTTGACAGTATTCAAATGTATGCTAAAAGCAGCAGTCTGGATTTCTCTCACTTTAGGCTAGGAAATCTATTTTCTGCTCTAATGTGCCTCTCTCCCCTTACGCCTCCCCCTTCCTCCTGAGTTGCTGGTAAAACCCCAGACAACGTAAAAACTATTCTGGTGTATAGGATTTTTTTCTTTTTTCTTTCCTTAACGAAGAGAAGGATTTCCTTTTCCTTAAGGAAAAAAAAAAAAAAAAAAAAGGATAAACAGAACATAAACGGAACAAGAAAAATGGGAGTGCTTGGAGTGGGAATGAATTACTGCACCTTTTGTTAAACACAGAATTGCAAAATTTGCCCCGAGTAAAGTCAGAGCTCAACCAGGCGTGGACGGAGAGGGAAATCCCGGAACAAAACCATGCAGGCAGCGTTCCCAGAAACCACTGACATCAACAGGAGCCTTTTGGCTCAGTTGAGTCGTCGCTGACGGGCCACCACTGTGACTGCCTGGAAATCAGTCAATGCTTGGATTTTCTCGCTTAGGCGGTAGAAGTGGTGAGGAGAGGAAGTTATTTAAGGATAACTAACAGTTGTCAATGTGAAGGGCTGTGTGGTTTGGTAGGGCAGTCTGGGCTGCGGCACCATCAAACTCACACTTCTAAACGAGAAAGGTGCTGCGGTTATTCTATTTAATGACTAAACACACGGGCATGACATTGCCACTGCCTTCAGAGCTCACCACCCACCTCCTCTCAAGGAACAGCTTCTTTCAGGTCGAACCTGGAGGCATCAGAGCAGCTTTTAAGCAGCACGGCAGACTCTGGCCCCTGCAACACCGACAGCTTTGCATGAGCAAGGACGCCTCTCCCCGTCCAAATGAATGCTGTCTCCACCGCATGCTGTCAGAATTACAATGGAAAGCCCGTAAATAAAACAAAAATGCAGACCTCAGTCCTCCTCTCATGACATCTTGGTGAGAACAAGCCCTGACAGGAATAAAAAAAACCCTCCCACACTAAGCAAAGCAATTCTGCTATTTATGCAGAAGGAAGAAGGAAAGCTGTATATCAAACAAATAATTACAAGAGCAGCTTTATCAGTCCCTGCTGATTACTCTCAGCTCGGTTTGATGATTCTGCCAGTGCTCTGCAGGTTGTTCAGAGAGGTGCATGTCACAACATTTCACTTGCAGTTCTTTCATTTATTAGCACCTACTGCTACCTGTCTCTTAGTCAAAAATCTTGGCATACATTTAGAAATTGGTCTCCTGGAGTCTGTCAGGGAGGTTTAAAAACCTATAAATCATATTTTTATACATACACATACCTCCTCAGACAGACTCCACATGCAGATATGAATGCATAATGATGTATTTTGGGTGTTACATATATATACGCTGTTATACAGAGGCACACACGTTTTCATATAAGTGCACCCCCTCTCCCCAATATGTAAATACAGCAATTCAAGTAACTTGCTTATCACTGCTCCAGTTTGGGTAGGACAACATTTCATTTGACCTTTTTTCTTCCCAAATTCAGTAAAAAAAAAAAAAAAGGTCTAATCTTTATCTCTGAAAACATCAATGCCTTCTGAAGAGCAGCATAAGCTCTGACCGTCACCAATGTTAATTTATCACTACTGTTAATTACATTGCATTTCAGTGATGCTCAGTTACCAGATTAGCACAAATGTCTCTTAGATGCTTGCTCTTAATTGCCACGGTCTGCAAGCATCCCTGAGATTTATGTCCAACTGCAAGGCATCCTTTGTGGCAAGCACCTCTGTGCTTCGGTGTGCGGTGCCCAGCCGAGGGGACAGACAATCAAACACCTGATTTATGGTGCTCACATCCCCTGTCCTCAACTCGCCTTCAAGAGCCGTGGACAGGATTGTGGCCAGGAAAGCTGAGAGGTCAAAGCACAGGGGCTACACCAGTGCAGCCAGGCTCCAGTCTTAGCTATAGACTTGGATTATTTCATCCTAGCATCCCCGGAGTGTTCCAGACTGACGAGCAGGCTCTTGTGCTCTATGGATGGCATATGGAAACGTCTCCCTAAAAGAAACGAGCTCGTGAGCTTCTGGATTTCCCCTTCTGGAGAGCCATCTGTGCCTGCTCCCAGTCCCACCACCCGCTACCGCGGTGAGACCCGAGGCAGCCGGGGACGCACCGGCGCTGGGGCACTCACCAGCCCCACGATTCTCACACCAGGCGAGAAAGCAGCAACATCATCTCTAGCTGTCCCCAAATTACAACACATTCATGCTGGAATATGCTCAACCCACGCAAGTTCAACCTTCGTTTGGGCAGGCAAGGAGTCTTCTGCTGACAGATCTTCTCTGGCTGCATTAAGTTTAAAAAAAAAAAAAAAGACTCTGCTGACATTTAGGATAACACAGTAAGTCTGTAGCTGGGAAACAAATCCCTCAACTTCAGAAAGAGGAAATTTCAGCTGCAGCCCAAGCAGCAATGCAGGTGAGAGTGCTGGGCCCCAGTGGGTGATGCTGGGGCTCCCATTCCCCAGGGAAGCGCCATTCTCAGTCCCACCACCTCTTCCCCAGCAAGCAAAGGGCAGGGGGGGAGTCACCGCCGAGCTGACTAATTGCTCATTAGCTAAAATTAACTCTGCAAGACACTTCTGTGATCACTGCTGCAAGCCTGTCATTAAAAGGGACTGCAGACATTAGTTCTTTGCTTCCTATCAAAGCGCCAGCGATGTGATGCTCTGGCTTTGGGATCAACAGTCTGCTCTCAGGGAAACATGGGAATCATCCGTGCGGAGCTGCCTGCGGTCCATCCAGCTCACCCGCCTGCTTCCCATGCTGGTCACCATGGGATACATCGAAGAAAGCAGAAATACAACCCTTTGCTCACTCCAGCAGCCTCTTTCTGCTCTCTAGAAGTTAGAGACCAGTTCACACCCTGAAGCATGAGATTTAATATCCATCCAGAATCTGCTATTGATAGTTATTCTCAGTACCCATATGAAAATTATAACTTTCAGGAAGCAGCAAGCAGAAGCCTTCCTAGAGCTATGGTAGGGAGCTCAGTGACATACACGTGTTGGAGGAGCTGACTTTAAATATTAGGGGATGATTTTTTTTCTTGGCATCATTCCACTGATTTTTGTGGTATAAAACCCAGGGGTGAATATGGTCCAAGATATACACAAAATGAGCTAAATTCTGAACTGCACTTGCTGACCTCATAACTCTTCAGCAGTTGAAATGTGGGTTACAAAGCCAATTTCCATAAAGGACATGTTCAGTTAACAGTGGGAGACTGTGCTGACTAGAGCTGTGTGAGCACACTACTGAGATATTTCCCACATAATCTACATTCATTCCATACTTTTTTGGAAGTGCTCCTCAGAAGATGGTGTCAAGAGTGCAAATCCTATAGATCACAAAGATATGTGACCCGTCAGAAAGCACAGAGCTTTTTTAACTCATTATTCTGGTGCTCTGAGAAGCCACAAACACCACATAGGGTTTTTCTCACTCCCCCTACCCTCCAAGGCTGCAGGGTGGCAGCTTGCTTAGGGTACAGGCAGCCCAGATGGGGACATGTGCACCCCCCTCTGTAGTGTTTGAAGCAGGACATGCTATACAAGGACACAGTGAAAATCCCAAATTTTGTCTATGGATAGATCCCAGCATAAAAAGCTATATTCATTCATTTATTCCTTTTGCATATTGCTTGAGCAACAGTGAGCTTTTTAAAGCAGCAACTACTATTGTTACGAAATTGTACTATTTTAATAATATAACAAACTACCTGATAGAAAATTTGAATCTACACCAGAGTTGTTACCCTGTGGCTAAATGTCTCACCCTTACTTAATCTTCAAAGACTCCAGACCTGCACAGACAGAGACATACACTACAGGACTTTAAACACTGTAGGGGAATTTCTGGTAAAATTATGCACATACAGATATGCAAATACGTAGGATTTGCAAAAGGAAGAGTCTAATGTCACCAGTAATCTCTCAAGCCCATAGAGTTATACATGCAATTGAAGAAAACCCTTGACTTCCCACTCCACATGGGAAACTGGATGAATCACATGCTCAAATTAGGTCTGGCACCATGACATTGCTGGGGCCAAATTCTACCCATCCTATTTCTGTTCAGTGGCCACAAACTCAACAAGCTTTTGAAATCAGTGCGATATTCAAAAAATGTGCTTCTGCATCATGTGGGTAAGGGGAGGTACCTCTGCTCCCCAGGTATAACTGACTGCTCACGTAAATATTTACAGCAACAAGGTTAGAGATCACCTTTAAAAATTCAGTCTCTGGTACTTGCAAATGTTGTAGGAGTGCTAATACCAAAACCAGAAATGTACAACTTGTCTTGAAACGTTTATTCAGCTAAATAATCATTTCAGTTTGAATAATTTTAAAGGAGCTGAGCCAGCAGTCTGTTTCACACAAAGAATATTGACAGGAACGAGCAAACACTGGTTTATGCTCAATTTCAGGCAATAACTAAAAGAAACATACAGCCCATTGTCAAATGTATATAAACAAAGAAGGAATATGGGATAGGAGAGAGAGGCCTCAAAGGCTATTTTACTACTAGAATTAGAATAGAGATTAGCGGTCAAAACATCAGCAGCCTATCCAAAGCTGGCATGGATGGGTTCCCAGCACAAAACACCCTGCCCAGACCCAGTCTTTGGGAACACAACTCAGGCTGCACCCACACAAACATTTGCTGTTCCAGTTTGCAGAAGGATGGACACAGGTCAGATGAAGATTGCATTGCTAAAGGCTTTGCTGGGATGTCCTCAGCTGCAGCCGTGACAGACACAGCATATGAAAATCTGATTAAGAAACGACCTGACCTTCATAAAGGAAAGAAACTGTGGAGATGAGGAATGTAATGAAGTGTGCAGCATTCAACACGACAAAGACATGGGTTTGAATGTCTGTTTGTAAATAATCCAAACTAGACCAGAAAATATAAGAACTGCAGAGTCACACAAGCCTTCAGCAAAGTTTTCAGCAGTATAGCTGAGAAGCTGAAACACCATATAGAAACAGCAATGCCCCTTCTGCTGCTGCACCACCACACTACGCTTTAGATGTGGTGTATGGTTATTCTGTTCTCTGGGATGGCACTTTAAGATCCAGGATGCCTTCCCTACATTTCAGATTTTCAAATCCCCGTTCCAGCAGTCCCTGCTGTACTTTCAGATGGCACTGAAATTTCACAGTCGCTATTTCCTTGGTGACACACAAAACTACCGAGAGAATCCATTTAGGAGGGAACTGGAGAGGGAACCAGCTGGAAACCCATAATGAAGGAAAGACTACTTGCTACCTCCCCGAAGAAGATGGAGGAGACTAAAAGTTAATGGAAGGATAATCAGGAATTCTTCAGGGATATCAGTTTATAGGCCAGGAGCATATATAACTGAGACTTGTTTGCATATCAAGAGACTACAGGAAAAGGTGTGACAGCCAAATGCAGCTTATGAAAATATGGCTATCTGTAAAGCCGATAGCTTCTCTGCATGTGAAAACACAATCCTAACGCTCAACTTGGCAAGTGAAGGCTAAATAACATCAACATGTCTGTTTTGGGCAGCCTGTACAGTCAAATCTCTTCTTATGACATTTACAGTGTTTTCAGCAGACATGCCTGGGACTCAGAGAAACAAGCTGTTTTTTTAGGGATTTCAAGGATCCCTGCTTAAAATATTCGCAAAAATGAAATACTCAAGCTTTGAAAGAACATGGTTGACTTGGGTGCTTTTTAATGGTCTGTGAAAAAAAAAAACAACTCAGATTGCTCAAAACCACCATGTTCTGCTACAAGAAGAGGACAAGATGTAATCCAGCTTTAGACAAAGCTCTGGGTATTTAAGTTCTTCAAACAGTTCTAGCAGATCAAGCCACAGAGAAGCTGCGGTGTCCAAAAGCACAGCTGTAATGGTCATTTTCATACCCTACAAATACCAAATGCAGCATGTGTCTACAGCCACGTCACCTCACCTGGAGACCTGCCCATACCTCAGCTGGGTCAGGAGGCCCTGTCAATATTGCATGGGAGCCTGTTTGGGAAGTACGAGGAGTTTGCCCATATCTGAATTCCTCCCATACTGTAATAAGCATTTTGTTCACGTGTTATCTTGTAAATAGAGATATTTGTGAAGATCCTCCCCTTTCACACCAATACTCCAATTCACTTCCATTCTGCACATTTAATAATCCCCCCAGCTGGTCCCTGCAAGTGCCACCACACTTTGGCCAGATCTGTGTCCTGACCTTCCTGCCAAGGCCAGCACAAAGCTCTCCTTCCCTTCCTGCTCTGGACTGGTTTGCAATACTGTTACAGCCTATTAAACAGTATGAAAAGGAAGGACTTACTAAAAGCCTTTCATTGGGCTAAGCAATCAAACGCAGGATTTTATTATTAGAATCTGTTTTGTCGAAAAGGAGGATATTGGCCAAGATTCTCTCAGTCTGTTTTGTCATCGTTTCAGAGAAATCTTTCATGTTGGCCAAATCCAGAAATGTGTGGGAAATTAAGTTATTTAGCCCATTATGTATCTTTTACCATACTAACGACCAATATTCTTCTTTATTGTCCAGGGCATTTTAAAGCGTGTGCCCATCATTCATAAATATATAATTGCTTTCATGTTTATAATTTCTATTAACATAGTGAGTATTTAGATGGCTACCACATAATTCCTGGGGAGAAAAAAGTTCCATCTTATACATGGCACAATTCACCATCTTCCAGGACTGTAGTCCATTTTAGCAGCCGAGTCATTTCTCAGTGGGAACTCAATTCTGAAATTCCTAAATCCTCTACTTTTAGAATATCCCTTTTTCATGTTACATCAGCTCTTCATTCTGCTTCACTGCCACACCGCACACCATGAGAAGCTGGAGTCAAAAGGTTACTCGAGAGCTCAGTCTGTCGTTACTTAATGCCCATTTCTACAAAAGCTTCCAGGAGCTTCCAATTTCCAGACAACCTTCCCAGAAGGAAAGGTTTTGTTCCATGTCTCCATTCTTTCTAGAATCCTACGATTTATTTTTTTTTCCTCCCCCTCACATCTGCAAGTCTTTGGTAATTTTCACCCTCCCTCGGCAGTTCAATGACTTTTGATTTGCAAGTGAGTTCAGGCAGGAATTCTCCCAGATGAGCAGTTTTGCTATCTGCGTGTAGTTCGCTATCGCGTTGGTACTGGCTCTCTTCCAACCAGGAGGCTTAGAAGAATCCTGAAGAGGTCTTTGTGTTCAGCCCAAGCCTTCTGCTGAGCTGTGGGCACTATCTCTAAAGCGACTCTATGAAAATGACATCATTGTGTGGCAAACGTGTTCTTCCTACAGTAAATCTGGGTGGCACTCAAACCTGAGTCAAACCCGAGGTTTTTCAAATTGTCAGCATCTTGAGCTCAGTCTTGCAGCTAAACACCACGTTGTGCTCTTTCTATTTCATGTCTCGCACATCAGCAACAACACAAACCTGGCGATCAAACCTGAGCTGGCGTTTTTCGCGATGATTCACAGAGCTGATTAAAATACAATTGCTCTCCCAGATCTGGGCTGGCTCAAAACGGCAGCAAACGTATCAAAGAGGTGTCTCTTAATTCCCCACCCTTTGTTCAGAAAATTAAACGCACGCAGAGAAGAGACAGATGCAGTAATGAAGTGTGCATTTTACCCTTGTTTGTAACCGGTCCAACTCTTAACTAATGGGGCTTAATGTCGTTGTACATTATGATTTCAGATGGGTGTCTTTACCCAGGCTGAGTTATGCACTCCATGAGTAGCAGTAACAAAGCCGCACACTCACCAACCCAAGCACTAAGAAATAAGGGCAGAGTGAGACTCTGTAAGTTAAAATGACATTTAGTAGCATAACAGCCACATAACCTCAAGATACAGGCTCTTAACCCATAGCAGGCTTATTTCTAATGCTGTGTTTGCCACAGGTGACACTCGGTTACGTGCTCCCCAGACAGCACTGACACACAATAGAGAAACCTTCAGTCTCTGAAGGCAAAAATATTCATCCTTGTCACCCAACCCTGGCAACCCCAGCCCGGCATCTGTTGTAATCACACCAGCACAGAAAACCCAGGGGGAGGGAAATTAAAGCAGCAAAGAGGTAGCGCCTACCTTTTGAATCAATTTATCTTAGGGCATGCCTGTAGCCCTCCTCTGCGAGACACCGCTGCTGTGCACTGGCAACGCCGCTAAAGCAGTCAACACATATCAACCTCTAAAACGCCAGCCAGCCAGGCTTCTCTGTATGAACCTTGGATGTGACTCAGCGTGGGAATACATCTTCAAAAGCAAGAGTTTCAGACAGCATTCTCTTAAAAAAAAAACCACACCAAAATCTTCCAAACAGTTCACTTCAACTCGCTCTTCCTTCTTCCTTTTGTTTTTAATCGCAGCAGAAAGGAGCTTTTTGGGGCTACTATTTTAAAAGTCTGGGCCTAGAAGAAGTGCTGCCAAGTCCTAGCAAAACACAATGTAATTTTAAAATTACAGTCTGACAAACTGCTGCCTTGAGAGAGTGATCATCTTCTAAATGACTGGGCAGCCTGTCTCAAATCGCTGCTTTACATGAGCTAGAGAAGGGGCTGCAAGAATGCACAGCGGTCACTGCTCTAACTCTGTGCTGGCCCTGGACTTCCAAGACATCCAAACATCACCACGTTGCTCATGAAAACCCCAGGGAATTGCTCTGCACCATCCTCGCTAAGCCTGAATTTGGTTACTGTGCTGAAACGTCACGAGGGTACCAACGCAAGTCTGTTCGCGCCTTGTTGCAACCCCAGATTGATACCACACGGCTCCATCAAACAACAATAAATCATGTCTCACAGATACGATTAAATTCTTTTGCGTTATTTAAGCCTGAGCTGGACCAAGCACTAGAGAATACTACACAGAGACTGGGCACACAGGGAACAACACTGATCACTTAAACGTGTCTGATGCTCTAGACAACAACCCGGATTCAAGCTGGAGGTGGAACTGAAAAAGCAGTGATGGATGATCTTCAGGTATCACCAGAGATGGGAGAATCATCTATTTTCATTCCTCCAGACTTCTCCCTGCAGTTTTCAGACCTCTCAACAATAAAGCACTGCCTGGCAGGAGCAAAGCAGTCCAGGATAACTCTGCGACAAAGCTCTTCCAAATACACAGGAGCGATGGGCAATGGCACCTCCACTATCTATCCCACTCTGGAATCCCACTCAGCACCTCCTGGACATGAAGGGACACACAGGGAGGATTTGAGAAGCTGTCAAAGGGCAGAGAAGACCCAGCAGCATGTGCCCTTTGCTCTCCACAGCCACACTGCAGGTACCAAGACGATGCACTGCACAGGGGAGGAAGACAAAGGGCCAGGAAGCAGCTGGTTGAAACTGAACCCAAAACTTCAGAGACGTGACGCTACTCAGCAAAGAACAGTGGTTTGGAGAAAGTTCCAGCCACAATACTGTCTTTTAGCTCCAAACTAACTCATGCCCTGCAGTCCTCCCTCCCGGGACCAGGCTGAGGGCACAGCGTGTGACATGCTAGCCCCATTGCTGACAGCCTTGCTGGCAGGCAATGAACAGCTTTTTGTTGCTGGGTATGAACCCATGTCCTTCAGCTGACTTCCCAGAGGCCATCAGACTTTGAACCCACGTGCCACCACATCCCTAAGGCGAAGGCCACTGCAAACCATCCACAGTGCCACCTCCTGAGGTGCAGGGCCCCAGAGAACCAACACCAGCAGGGCAACCTGGGGCCACCTGCACCACAGCTGCTGCTTCCAAACAAGCAGGGCGAGAGGGCAAGAGCAAGAAAAATATGAGTTACCTGGTGGTCACTCAATCGTGGAACAAGCTGATTTATCCAGAGTGGAGTTCAGCCCTGAATTTATCCCACGGGAGAAAGTTAAATTAACTTTTAAGAGTTTACAGACTTGAAAAAAAAATTCAAACAGCTTGACAGACTGCAGCCCAAAGCAGGCATGTGTCCCTGTCTTCCAGCTTTAGCAATCTCCAGAGCTCTACTTGCTTCTGGCTGTGACCTAAGAGCATTAACGCTGTACAAGATTTATGTTTAAAGCATATTAGTAACACTTTTTAATGATGAAGGCGGCATTTTTAGCAAACAGTAAATTCTGCAGAAGCCCTGTTTGGCAGAGTTATCAATAATCCTATTAATGACAAGGTGCAATTTACAGCAAACTGGCAGTGGAAAGGAGATACAGGACTTACGTGAAACAAAAAGATAATACAATATTATCCCATTGACTGTGCTTTCTCTTAATTGCCTTGTTATGTACGCTCGGGGCACACAATCTATCACGGATGAAGTTGTTTGTTCATAAAGCAGCACGCAAGAGGTTTTTAATCCAAGATCCCTCTAGCAGCATTTCAGGATTTATTTCAAAGTTGTCTTTAATTTTTCTATTTTGCGTAAGTTTATCCTAATATTAGGAAGCACTCCTCTGAAAAGGAATTGCTGTGCTCAATTGTGCTACTTGTAGCGGATTATGTGACTGCTTACTAAGGCTTCACTCAGTAAGACAGCACAAAGAGACATCATTTGCAAAACTGACTGCAGATCTCCTGTCACTCTTCCCCATCCCCAGATTTGCAGAAGGGCTGCCAGCCCTCAGGACAGAATCCAAGTAACAGTCATTTGTGCGCGTCCAAGTGACCCACGCTCAACGTGCCAGGTTCAGTGCACACATTACAACCTGCATCAAGAGGCAAAGGGCATCAAGAATACCCTTCGCACAACTATGGAGCAACTCTACCAGACTGAACATCAAAATTTTAATGTAACAAGCAAACTTTACCCCTAAGAACGTATCTGTCCTCTTAACACACGAAAAAACCACACTGGAAACTTTTCCAGATTGCGGAAAGATGCATTTCAGGCTGTAAAATTATTTAAATGATTTGTTTTCTTTTCAACATTAACTCATCTTCAGGTGTCCGTGTGGGAGGGCAGACAGATGGTTACTCAGCTGAGGAACTTGAGGCTGTTCTGTCTTTGTGTAATGGTAACAACCAGCAATCTGGAAAGAAAATGGGCTTCAGACCGGGCCAAAGTCCAAATACAGGAGAAGAGGCTGTGGAAACATCGTTTAAGGGAACCGCTCAGATCTAGGTTTTTTGTGGTTTTGCTTCAGCTTAGACTCCAAAGACTCTCACAGATGGATTTGGTCATTACGCCATGAACAGCTAAAAAGCCCAAGGTGCACATTTTTATACCATATATAGTGCTAAGAATGTAAGCTACGTTGGGAATGAAAATGATGATGAATGAATTTATTTTATTTGTAGTTTTAATTATCGGGTAAATTCCATTTACCACCTAGAATGCGAATGTGTTTTATTACAATAATATGCCTCCAGCACGAAGCCAAGACAGAGATTCCAAGCAAGGGGGAGGGGGCATTAAATCGTGCTGGCTGGTGTTGAAAGCACTTGACATTTCTCCATTTCATTTCCTAGATGCAACATCATAAATAAGCTCAAACTGTTGCTTACAGCCATGGCCAATTTGAAACCCTACCTGATAGATTTATTTCAAGTATACCCTGTCCTCCAAAGCTGCTGGGAAACAACAACTTATCACTGCCAACCTGTTATTTCTAGACCCTACATTGTCCGTAGCATCAGTGAAGCCATTTCCTGTGCTCGTGCAGAGCTGCTGACCGTGACCGGAGCTGATGGTTGCCTGCACTCATTGCTGAAGATGCAGCAGATCATCCGAGTGACATTTAGCTGTCCTACGTCACTTGCACTGCCAAAAATGGAGACCACAAAAATACAGAAATAGATACAGATTTTTTTTTTTTTCAATTCCTATTCCACAGTTTAGGAGAACTAGAGAATTCTTCCCTGGTTACGATAACTACATTGGCCAATCTTGTTCTGTAGCTCCACTCACACAGCAACCAAGTTGATTTGCACCAGAATAATTCAAAGTTTTTCAGAACTTTCTCTTATAAAAGCCATCAGCTTGGCATTAGCTGGCTCTGGCAAACACAGAGCAAAAATCAGCTGAGAGTGTATCTCCAGGTGTGTGCTTGTTAAAATACATACACGGCTGTGGCATCCTCCATGCAGCTGACTGATATTAGGAGGCCTGGCATTTGGACTTTCCAATTTGTGGAGAGACCTACCTTAAAACAAACTGCAAACGAGACAGTCACAGTCTGCTCTATTAGTTCAGGTAACACGGTGAAATTAGTGAAACCAGTTCAATCCTGGGATGTGATGCCTTAGTGACAAGCAGTGCAATTGCTGCTTGATGCAAGCCAGGAGCTCACACCACAAGAAGCAGCATCTGCCACACACACCTATCTTTGGGTTCTCCGACTCGGAAAGCTCTTTCCCCCTCACACTGTTACACTGCTCTGTCTGATATTTCCACTTGCAAAAAAATCAAACCTTACCCTGTTCATCCCTTGACAAGGCCATTTGCCACTCACCACCCTCTGCGTGCCCAGAGTCCTGCGGTAGCTTTTCCCTCTCATACATTCAGTGCAGCAGTTTGGCCTCTGATCCCAGCTGGAGCTGCCGGGCAGAGGGAGAGAGTCCAAGAGATTTCCACATTATCATGGCTCTCCATGAATGACTTCAAAGGAGCACACAGATCCTATCTTCAGGAGATTAGCTCAAGTGTACCGCCTGCGTAGGCAAGCTTGTTCCCGTCTTTCATCCTGTAGCTTGCAGGATCTTCATACAGCAGAGAAAATTCAAGACCACGTTTGCCAAAGCCTCCTACACTGGGTCTGCAGGACAGTCATTTCCAGCTGCCAGAGCTATAAGAGAGGTCGGCACAACACTTACAGCCTCTCCCATAGGACAGAGAGGTGTTTGTTCCAAGGTACACAGCAACCACCATTGTTTTGGTTAATAAGTATTCAAATCTTGTCCTGTTTTGAGTTCCAGAATTACTTTTACTAGTCAGTTTACACAACATACATAATTACATTTCCATGAATACAAACCCCATTTCCTGTCGTGCCTTTACATTCAAATAAACAGCTCAGTGATACATAAATGCATGTCTGAAGGATAGCAAGTCCCTGGGAGCTTTGGGTGCATCCTTACAGGAAGAAGTTTGGCCCACAAAGTGGGGAACAGGAGCTGCACCTGCCATGAACAGCAAACAACACTATTTTGAAAAAATACACGTTGGGTTCCTGTGTGCAGCTGTGAAGCCCAGGGGAAGCTCCAAATGCTGTTAGATTTCTACTTAGTGCTGTCAGGCAGAGGTTGTTTGGGCTCTGCACAAGCTGCTGTGGATGGAGTTGGGACAATCCCTGCTCACAGCTCTGTTTGAACCGAATGGCTCTTCCACAAGTTGGATTTCCAGCAGCAGTGCAGTTGCAGTGACCACCAGGTATGCCATGAAGCTACCCACACCAATGCTCTCAGACTACTTGTGGATTTTCACAAGCGTCTCCACAAATGACAGACTTTCTGGATTCCAAATCATCCTACCAGCACAGCACTGGAGAACCAGGAACAGGGAAAAGGCACATCCTCCATAACTTCTGCAGTGGCTAAAATGTATCAGAGAGATCTCAGTGAAGGAAACACAAGGTGAGCTTCATGTCCACAATCTGCTCCTGGCAGCTGCAGGAAGAAGGAAAGGGCAGAGAGAACAAAATCACGTGGCTGCGGTTTTCTCCCAACAACTTCATCTCAGTGTACTGGCAGGCTCCACACTGGGAAGGTGGCTGCCAGCTTAGCTCCAAGAGCCCAAGCCCTTTGCTCAGGGTGCCTGGCAAGGCCTGCCTGCAGGGGGTTTCTGTTTCCTCACTGTAAACCAAAATGTGAACGAACCTCAAAGTTTCAGGGTGGCAAAGATGACGATGGTGCAAGTTTCCCTCTCCTGGATGAAACCTTGGGTTGTGCCAACTGGTGCTGCATTATGCACATCTCAAACTGCTCCAGCTCCGCATTAACATTCTGGAGCACAGCTTTATCCTCCTGCCTCAGAGACCAGCCCCTGCTTTACATAAATCTTTAATGAAATGCTCTGCCTCAAGCACCAATGCCTACACACAAAAGGCAGAGTTGAAGGAAAACACGGATTTACCTCCAAAAAAACCAGAGCACTTCTACAGATAGCACATGGAAATGACACTTGCTACACCTCTCTGGGATCCCTGGAGCACCACGAAAGAGAAGGTAGAGTATCAAGAAGTGAGGAGCTGTGAACAATTGTAAGTACTTTCCAGAAAGGCAGGGAGGAGAGTCGTTTAACTGTGGTACATGCTAAAACACAGAAGGACTGATCCAGTCCCACTACACGCGTGTCTGGTTGATGCACATGTGGGAGGCTGGAAGAAGACCATGTGCCAGGTTGCTGGCATCAAATGCTCCACAGCAATGAAACAGGCTTCCCGCTGATCAGGAGACTGATGTTAAAACCTCGAGATCTAAAAAACACACGCACAAGTCTATCAACTTTATATTCCCTCTGGGATTCCAAGCGCTTATGGTTAATGCTGTCAAGTGTTTCAAGGGCTTCTTTCACGAATTTAAAGGCTGTAAATGTCCATCTCCCACTGCAACATGCACTAAGTAGAAATAAGAATAGAAACTGAGACTGTACCATTGTGAATCAGGACTAGGAATTGTGATTTTTAAGATAAAACTAAGTACCATGAAACTAAAGATAAAATTACAGGGGCTGGCAAGACAGTGCGATAATGACAGTAATGGTCCTGATGCAAAACAGCGACCAGGAGATGTCCCAAGGCTCACGGGGCTGAGAACACAGACTGCAACTGAAAGACATCAAGCATTCAGGGCATCAATCAAGTAAGACTTGATTGATGTTTTTCAAATCAGTCTATAGGAATTAAGACAGGTCTCTTCCATTAATCTTAATGGACAATGTTTGTTTAAATCCCCAAGATTGCCTTGAAAAAGAAGTATTTCAGCTTCACAATCTGGATCGGATGCCTAAATTTTCATTTTTAATATTCACATCTGCATGTAGGCCCCAGGCCAGTAAATCATTTAAACGTGTTTTTCAATATGCAACAACCAATAAGGCTACTTACTCATGTGTTCAAAATTAGGTAAACATATAAACATCCCATCCAGCAGAGATGGGGTTGCTCCCATGGTTCTGTGTTTTGCTGAACTGGTGCCTAAAACCTGCAGAGAGGCTGCCATAAGGAAGTTAGAGTTTGCCAACAAATACCATAGTGTTACCACACTTATTCTTACAAATCAAGACAAAAGGCAACATCAGAGACACGCTCCAAGACATATAGGTACCTCAGAGACATCAGGTAATTGTGCACCTTGGCTTTCTCATTGATATTTTGGGCTCACAAATCAGGGATCTGAACTAAGTTGAAAAACTGGACCCAACTGAACATTTTTCAAACATGCCTTTACTTTTTCCTGAGCAGCAGGAGTCCTGGACTAGGTTTTCTGTACACATAGCTGAAAAGGAGGATTAAAAATAAAACAAGAAAACCCTCCAAACTCCAAAACTAATACCTTAAAATAACACTAACATCGAGTAGAACAAATCTTCCCCCCTCCAGCTGGATTTCAAATACATAAAGAGGGCTCTGGCAATTCAAAATACCTCCAGTGTTGGCTCCCCTCACCCCTGCAGGGCAGCACAGGATGCCTGGAGATGGGAACTAAACTCAGGAACTTGAGTCAAGTGCCCAAAGATGGGCAAGGGGTTGTTGCACCCTTTGGGATGAGGCATTTTGGGAAGGATCACCATGAACATTTGGACCTAATCTCTGACTTGGGAACTGAGGTCTCCAAAAGCGTGGAAGTATCTGGATCCCATCGTCTGATTCTTGCTTACCCCAATCAGCATAAGAGTCTGACAATAAATTAATGACTTCATGCGCACAACATTTCAGCTTTTTAAAGCCAAATAGCTATTTGTAGCTGCATTTTGAAACTCGGAACCTAACAATGATCATATAAAAAACTCAGCAGTTTCCATTTGTGAGCACATCCAAGGTAAGCAGTAAGTAGGTAAGACAGCAGTTGGACGTTAAACATCATCTGGTGCGACCACACACAGTGAGAAGGAGAGATCCTGTTCACCCATCACTGCCTGTTGCTTCCCTTGCAGCACAGACAACTGGCAGATGAGCAGGGTGAGTCTGCTCAATCTGCTGATCTAGCAGAAAATTAACACACCAAGAGATAAAAAAAAACCCTCCAAGGACTGCTCTGCCCCTTATCAAAACTGAACACTGCCCACAGGATGAGCCCAGGGAGTCCTGTCCCATCAGCCTCACAACCTGCAAACCTGAAGCAAGGGAGGAGGAGGAGATGCACAACTGCAAAAGAGGAAAGAGACTGTCCCTTCTGGCATCAGTTCACGGGTGGGGTAAAACCTTCAAGCCACGCTCCTGGTGAGCAAGTGGCATCCAGCACACGTGGGAGAAGAGACAAAGCTGCGTTTTTTGGGGCTTAGCCAGCAGACAGAGACAGGTTTGCAGAATAATACATAACCAGTGCACGCAGAGATGCACACATAAAAATCACGGCACGCGGCTGGCAATCTGTGTGAGACTTTCCCACAGCTGTGCTGAGGCACACTCAGATGGAGGGCGCACATTTGGCCTCCCCTCCGTACAGCTGTAAGCTTGGTCGAAGTCCTGCCAAGCACAGAGGAGTGCCATTTTTCATACCAAATCCCTCCTCCCTCCCTGTATTTTTGTAATTTGGAAGGAAGAGCACACATGAGCAGCAAGAGGACTCACCCACCCAGGATGTGCCCATGGTTAGGTGCTGAAGGTACGTGGCCCGTTTGCATGGGGGCAGCAGGCTCATGCCAACAGGTACCAGCCACAGCAGCAGCTCACTGTTGGGACAATTGCACAAGCTTCCACTGCTTTCCTCAGGTGGCTGTCACAGTCTGAGCTGTGTCCACATTGTCCTAGAGAGACAATCAGCTAAACCCAACTGAAATAATCTTTCACTCATTGTACTGGTACTGCCAGCAGAGAGAACACAAGCTGTAGGATTTTCTGCAGCCCTTTATTCATTACCTCTCTGGTAAGGTTATTACTCTTTTGCAGGCAAACACCTTCGGGACCCACATCTTCCCAGACATACACAGACCCCTACACTCCTACATTACGGCAAGGCAAGGACTTGTGAATGTCTATGTGAATGGGTACTCAGAGTCACAGCATACCCCAACATAAAGCATGGGCTTTCCTTGAACTCATTTCTGTGTGAATGACAACATCGTTTTCAGAAAAAGCAGCTCATTTTGATCCTTCCGAGTAATTCTACTGATTGCAGTCACCGGTAGATTGCTCTGTGGCTCATTGATTACGCTAAATGTGAATAATTACATTACTAAAATAGGCTGGCTCAGGCATCACTGAAGACGAGTCAGAGCAGCCAGGGATGGCAGAAACGATGCACCCACCTCTACGAGGGCCATTCGAGCACCCTGATTCCAGGAGGACAGTAGGAGGTGGTTGTGCAGCTGCAGAAAACTGACCTTCAGAAAGTCTGTGGCTCATCTGTTCTTCCCTATGGCTGTATCTTGCTCCCGAGTGGATGGGCCACTTCATGCCGTGGTCCCAGACGTGCATTTAGTATGCATGACGGTGCTCCTGAGGGCAGCGCCTTCACGAAGCAATGCCAAACATGCTGACAAAAGCAAGAGAAGTGACCTGGAAATGACAAAGCGAAGCAAGGCGAGGAGAAAGATGAGGCGGCCGAGAAGAAACATTTGCATGGTTATATCGATAAAGCCCGCCGAGAAACAGCCATGGGTTTTGTCTGAGACAGTTGGTGCAGTGCAGGCATTGCTACGTGTTTCTGGTTTGGGCAAAAGTTCTGTAGATTGGCAGCCAGAGATTAATCTTGTGCCACCAAGAAGTGGTGGGTGCTACACACGGAAGAAAAAAAAAAAGCTACTTTAGTTTTTCATCACGTAGAATATTACATCAAACAGCAGAGACGCACTGTCCTGAGCACAGTAACAGCTTCCTGGCAGCAAGTACAGAGCTGCCACACAATTCTGAGCAGCCTAAACTGTAATTCTCAAAGCTGAAGTCCCTTTTTCGTAACAAGAAGTAGCAGAAATACTGCTTTTAATATGCAGAAGTAATCACTTGTAAAATCAAAGATCAATTCTAAAAAAATAACAGAGTTACTTTTCATAACAGATGATGTTTTAAACACCCCAAGAGAGAAGAAACTTCCCTTAAATAGGTGCCAGTTAATTAATGAGATTTGGTAAATGAGTGCATTTCCTGCGCAACAAACTACAGACTTCCACTTCCAAAGTACATTATGTTAAATTGGACAAAGGCCCATTATTGTGGAATAAAAGATTGCCCACTGGAGGGTTCGCAGTAAAATAAGTATTCCAAGAATATCTTCATCCAGGAATACAAGCAATATATTTTTAAGTGAAGACCAAGCAACTCTTAAATATACTAATATCTCCTATAGAAATTAGTACAGTCAAATATTAAGCTTCTAGTATCCAAAGAAAACACAGTAGCTGGGCCTACTGGTTTATACAAAAGCTCAGGAGACAGAGACAGAGGGATGAGCTGCCTCTTGTGAATATAAGACCCTTGGGGCATGCGTGTGCTCTGTAGTATAAAGTCATGAACTGGCTCTGTACACTGCACTAGACCACGCAGACATCACGTCTTTCAGACCGTCTCAGTACCCGGGGACCACAGTGTACTTTTGTTTCAACCCTGAACTACAGTGTGAGCTGGTTTGTCTGAAGTTAGCTTAGGGACAGGACAGCGTGAGCATCCCTAGCGCTATGCAGAAGTCCATGGTGGACTTGGGTGTCATCAAGTAGGTGAGCACACAGCTTGAATGCAAGATAGTGGTGGAGACAAGTGGGATACGTGCTTCCACTTAACACTGGAGGATGCAGATGTGACAGCTTTCCATCGCAGTCCCCAGTGTGCAACACTGTAAACCTGGTGAAAGACAGCAGGGGTGCCACTAACAAAGTTGACAGGAGAGAGACCAGTCTCAAGACCAGTGTGATTTCTAAGGACTCTCCCCAGCTCAACCTATAAAGCTCCCAAAGCCACCTCCTCCAAATTCCTCCCAAAACCTTACCTACAAAAAGTTTTACACCAGCAGGGCTCTCAGCCCAGATGAAGGGATGCTCACCAGCCATTCAGACAGTAGGTTCCTAGGCAGGTAAGTCATTTGGCATAGACACCACCTTGACCACACACTCCGGGTGTCCATTCTCTAGGCCTGCTATGGATTACCAGCCGCTGACTATGTGCTACCAACACAGAAAGACTAGGCAAGTTATTCTTTGGAATAATAAGCATCAACCTTAGCTCCCTAGGAACATCTCTCTGAGCTCTCCCACTGCAAACAGCCAAAGTCAACTCACCAGGACCCCAAACTCTTTGACTTTCATTATGGTAAATTATTCCCAGCGGAAGTGTCACTTCATCAGTGTAAGATTCCTTGCCATTATAAATATTTTCAAATAATAACTTTCCTTCTCTTATACCTGTGGAGTCTTAGACCACACTGGTTTCTTCACCTTTAAACTGCACATAGCTGCTCCCACACAGAAGGCAGTCCCCCAACTTACTGGAACACAAAGTAAAACTCACAACAACCCTCTCTAAACCTTCAGAAAGATGCATTAATATTAATTTCCTGCAACACTTCCACTGATTTTTCCTATTCCTTAAAATAAATTTCCCTTTCCTACCAGAAGGCCCAACTATGCACACATTCCACCTTCAATATAATCAATATATTGATACAGAAGTGAAGGTCTTCCAATACATCTTTTTACTGCTTTAATACCCTGACTTTTTCCTATGTCTGTTTGAACTAAATCCATTCTAAACCTTAACTGTACTTCTGTACCAATGATTTCCAATTCAAAGGCGTTGCATTGCCAATTACACACATGCACGCACATACCTACATGTGCATCTTCTGCTAATACTTTAAGCGATACTTGAATCCTTTCAGATTCTCTTCAAGGCCTTTTACTATTTTCCCACAATGCTATTAGGCTACCAATTAACCCCATTAAAACATCACTGTTGCCCAGTGCTCTTACAACAGCAGTTAGAGACAGGACCATGTCACAGAACCATGCATTCATCATCTTATATGCAGGTATGAAGTCCAGCTTGCCTATAACCATGTTTTTGCTAACTTACCTAGAGATGAAAACAGTTATTCACAGCTCCACTCATCCACGTGTGTTTTGGTAGTTCAGAGCAGGAATGCTGAGCCATGAGCTACAAGAACCATCACCTTTTCTTCAGTGATCTCTTTGGCAAGGCCACTGCTACCAGTAAACACCGATTTTGCCCGCAAACAGCATGACTGGGACTGTACAGCAGCAGGACAGCAGATAGCCATGCCGTAGCAGCTGGGACACATCACACCCCTGATCTCCTATAACATGCCACCCATGAAATGGTAGCAGGGAGGAGCAGTAGTTTCCATTTCCAGGCCTGGTTTCATGCTGTCAGCCACCCCGAGGCGCAGACACGGGCAGAAGATTAACCTGTCACTGCCAGGATACGGCTGAGAGTCTACAAAGGGCTTATCCTACCCACAGCTTGTGCCAAAACAGCTGGGGAAACACGTGGAGACTCAGGCGCCTGGGTGTTCCCCAGAACCTCAATTTACAGTCAGCCTTCCAAGAAACTACTTGTGTATCTACGAAATCTTCAGGACCATATTGGTTCTCACCTGTAGGTGATAAAAGGAAAAGAAGAGTAGAAGTAGTCCCTTCCACAAGCCCTGGCCCCCTGGGTACTCTTGCTGGTACCAAATGTTTGACTTGCCAGTCTGGGTTTTTTTTTAAATTGAAGTCACCTGCAGTATCCTGTTTGGGAAAGCATTCCCTATTGCACTTTTGTCCATTGGGATAAATGCACGTTTGTGTGCTCTGGTTAAAAATTGTTACTTTTTCCTGGTGAAAGGAATTGCAGCTTCTATGTTGCATAAAACACCATAGAAATGAAAATACACTTTTCCTATTATGAGCAAAAAAAAAGAGAAACCTTCCTACATAAACATGATAGAACAGACACTCAAGTCACATACTAAGCATTTTACAGTGCTTTGGGAAAGAAAAGAAACACAAAATTTGAAGTTAATATTCCTCACAGAATGAGATTAGAGATATTTATTTTACGCCCTGCTTGAACCATCACAGCAATTTTCATCTGCACTAATAAAAATAAATCAGAAGCTGATCTTCCATGCATTAAAATTACCATTTCATGCAACAGTCACAATGTTTCTGAGACATATGTGCCCTTTGGAACTCCTGCCACAAATAGAGCTGAATTTAGGGACTGTTGCATGTGCAAATTTATTACATCAATTCTTTCCAAAGGAGGATACTATCATGTACAAAATTCAATGTGGGGAGATACAGAAAAGCATCCAGCACTGAGGAAAGACTCTTAGCTTTCAAGAGGAAAAGAATCAGAACCAAACAACTAAGAAAACCAATCATATTGCATGGCACCAACTGTTAGGTGACCAGCAGAGGCCTGTCTGCAGCACACTTGTCACCCAGACATGAATTAATGAACTCAAAGCAGTTCCCCTGTCTGCAGCTCAGCCTCTCTCAAAGATGCTCATTTGCAGAGCAGGATACAACTTGCTGTTAGACAGGAGAAGTTCAATACTCATTAACCAAAAGAGCCCTCACTTTGTGCTGCTGCCTGCAGTACAAACCATCTGCCCACAGGTTTTGTCAATCCCATCACCCGCCGTTCCATGAATGCTGTACCTGGAGACGCCATAATTGCATCAACACTCCCAGCCCTCAGCAGGGCTGTTTTCACAGCCAGAGTCCAAAGCTGGGAAACCGCAACCACTTTTTGAGCAATGCAAATACAAAGAGTTGGAGAGACCCAAGGTTTCATCTCAAATTTGCATAAAGCAACGTCTCCTTGCAATAGTTTACTCTTCAAAAAAGAGCTACGTGAAAAGGGAGAATTGAAGCAGGCAGATGCATGTTGGGAGATTGACTCCAAATCAGGCTTGCAAGTGCACCTTTTGCTTTTGTGACCCAGGACAGTAACACCGTAATACTGTAATCCAGGACAGTAATACTTTAGCACAGTAAAATTGTGCTAAAGCAAACTTGTCATGCACAGAGATTTAAGGAGATAATACACTAAAAGCTCAGGGACTCGATACAGTCATAAAAAGACACAGGCTGCTTCTTCCTTGTTCTTTACTATCAATTGTCCCCACCGTTTATTCGATGCATCGTTTATTCGATGGGGAAGGCACAGCATGGGAGAGGGTAACCTTCTCCTCAGCCACCCAGTGCATGCTCTCATGAGTACCCAGATCCAAACCCAGCTTGCCCCCAATCACCCTCACTCTTCTGGCTCAGAAAAAAACAATTCTGGCCACTAACACATAAGGCTGCGTTCGGGTGTGTGAGGCACCAGACGTACAAGGGTTCTTCACTGTGCTGTAGCCAACATTGTCAGGTGAAAGTACAAGTTGCTTAAGATGTGACCTTTCTTAGCTTCTTCTATGTCTACATTTCTGCTCCTGAGCTCCACACTAAATCTTGGCCACATGCAGACTATTCAAGCAGCTCAATAAAGCCAAGGATGGGAAATACCTAGGTATGGTAGAGACCCAATACTACACCAGCTGTCAAAAAAAGCTGCTTTCAAACCTCTGGAAGCCATGCAGAAAAGATCTCCATAGCCATCTGCTTGGTCCTTGTCATTTGGTCACATAGGTCACACCGGAAAAACAAATCCAGCAACCTGGAAAGCCCCATAACACATGGACTGAAGTCTGCTACCCCAGCACCGGCAATGCTCGGCCACGCATGTTTCTCTTTCCCCACTGTCTGCCTGAAAATGCTCTCTTTAAGACACAGCTATGGCAAATAGACTTGTCACCATCTTCCAAATAACTCATGTGAATGTCTCACATTTTTCAAGTGGTGCCATAAAACGTGGGGCTGCACACGCCACAAACACTGACATATTTCACTAATACAATCCAGTAGCAGCATATGGAGAATATTTATACAGCTCTTTATTATTTTGTATGAAAGGTAAACGACCCTTTTGGTGAAATGGTGACTTGTGCTGACAGCATCTTTGGTTTTTTGAAAAAAATAACAATGGTGGGAGGGTCAGAGAGTTTGCAAATCTAACTCACGGGTACAAATTCCTCTGGTTCTGTTGCAGGAAAACAACATTCTCTTCTTCACAAGACTTGACTGTTGTTCATCTCTAAAGCTGGTCTTGATACACTAGTTACTTGACAGAGTAATTAGAAGAAAGAAGAATGAGCTAAAGATACATAGAAATAAAATCTAGATTTTAACTTGAAAAACAAGTTTCCATCATTTAAAAGTCACCTCTTTGATACACTTTCATATCTTAAGGTCAAATACTTCTAAATGGGGAAAGGAGTGATTCTGCTCATGAGTGCAGGGCTAATACTAAGCAAAGTTAGCTGCACATGCTGGTCTGCTACAGCATTCCCAGACCCAGGAAGCAGTAAGGTTTCAGATATCTTCAGTCTAATTAAGTCTTCTTAATTGCTGCTTTACTAATTTGGGTGGAACACTTTTGTCATGATTTTAGCTGTTGACAAACAAACAAGTAGAATGCGGCATTAATTCCTTCTTGATGTACTTAGCAAAGCCAACACACATTCAGACCCAAGCGAGAGAAATGAAAACTAATCAGAGCTATTTGGTATTAGCACGTGCTGTCTCACCGTGGGGAAAGCCAAGAACCCAGCCATGTGAAAGACCCAAGTGATGCTGTCCCAAACACCTTTCCCCTGGGAGGTGGTTTAACAGCAAGACCCACTGATTTGAAACAGCATGTTTTCACTACTTTCCCTACAATTTTGGTTTGGTTCCCCCTCTTCATCCCTCTGAGACACCCCTGGCTGGCTCCTGCCTTCAGTCCAGATGCACTTTCCCAAATGACACTGGTGCAAGCTCCCTGGGTCCCCAGGCAGTATACAAACTGTACCTCGGTGGGAACAAACTCCAGGTTCCTTACAGTGCTCTTTATTCAGATGCTGGAAAACCATTTGCACGCTAACACTCAGTGGCTTTCCCAAGCCTCTGCAATAGAGAACTAAGATTTTTCTTCAAGCTCCAGAGGAATGTCTGCGCTGAGGGAGAGTTTCTGCAGTCACCGTGCTGAAAGATGGGGAGCAGATCTCTTTTTTTTTCCCCTTTGAAAGTGAATGGCTTCTGCTCCCCAGATCCCGAAGTGCCCCAGGGCACTGATGGGACAGGACCCTCCTTTCCCTGCCTGCCTTTGGGAGCCTGGTGCAGGGAACAGGGCAGATTCATGCTGTATTTGTTTGCCCTCCCAAGGAAAGGCAAAGGCACAATATAGCCCAAAGGAAGAGCAACGCAAGACTTGGGGGACTGGTCTGGCTTTTAGGGTGCCAGCACTTAACTCTTGTCCTCTGCTTCATCACACAATGGCCTCTAGGCAAGTCCCATAATCTCACCGTCCCTCTGTTTCCGTCTATCAAAAGCGGATAACAGCCTGTCTCTAACATGGAAGGACGCCTTGATAAATGCACTAATTATCACCAGACACCCCACCCAGCACACAAGAAAATAAAGGCCATTTATTTGCCTAAAAATCTTCTAGCTATGAAACCCCTACCAGAAAACTCTACACATCAAGACCCTGGAACCTGATTTAATTAAATCAATGGGAACTATATCATTTATTTATAAGAAAGCTCAAACTTAAAAGGAAATTGTTTATATTGACCAGCATACAAAATCCTTTCATCTGCTGAGAGCAAATGCATTTTTATTATTCTTAGCACTGCAGAAGACTCTCACGGAGCCGCTCAGTGGTACCTCTGCTATCGAACAGCCCATGTAGCCCAGCTGCACCTCCGCTGCTCCATTTGTCATCTCAATGCACCATTTGTCCCTCACAACACATATCATCTTACACAAAGCAGTTGTCATGCATCTTCCCAGTCCCTACCATCTCAAGCACTTTACGCATTCCTCTCCACATGTGCCCATAAAAAAATCACTTGCTATAAGAGTTTTTAAATGGGGCTTGTCAAAACATCAAGATAGAAGGTGTGTAAGGCAGAACCTCAGATTTCTTGTGCTACTTGCTGAAACACCCATACACACAGTCTTATACAATAGGCTTTTCTTTCCACAACATACCACTGAGATATTTGGACTTGGCTTGTAAAGGAGAGGAATCCTGCCAGGAGGGGAGGCGAGAGAGACACAACAATCTTAAAAGGTAGCTTCATGCATGTAAAAGCCTACAAAAAGTAAAACCTGGCTATCCGTAACAGAAATGATTAGGAAGTGATTTAAAGCAGTTTGGAAATACTGTTTCAGTGGTTGGTTGAATGCCTCTTTTAGAAAACAAACATTAGGCAGGCTGTTTATAGCCCATGGGGAAAAGCTCCTGACTTCCCCTACCCAAGCACAGCAGGGCACAGTCTACTCTCAGTGAAGAACATAAATTTTGAGCAACTCCAATGGACATGAACAAGTCACCGAATTTATCTCAATTTAACTGATTTCAGAAAACTTAAAGAAGTGATACTCAAGACAAGCACTCTCAATCTCAAAGACACTCAAACCCCTACTAGATGTGCTACTGTGTAGATAGCGATTGCTGATTTATTGACTGCAAACCACTGTGGATGAAGCCTTAGTATTTGTTAATATCTCTGCTGAAATTGGCCTTCAATGGTCCGATCCAACTCCCATTAATGAGAAAGGAATGCCACCTATTTTCTTTAATGGAGTTGAATGAAGTTGTAGCAGTTAGCATCTGATCAGGAAAAAAACCCCACATTTAGAACTATTAGTCCTACTGGCTGCATTTTAGCTGATGTGAAAACTCCAAATCTAGAGCTATGAGAGAGAATTTCAATTACACTGCTGTTTCCAAATTTAAAGAAATTTTTAAAAAATCGTTGAGAAGTGGAAATCCACTTCTCATTCACTTGGGTGTAATTCAGAAGCAACCCTGGCAAAGCCAGGGCAGGTCCAGGAACATAAATACGAAGTGACAGGGAAATCCAGCCTACCATTCACATCTCATATTTCATGCTTCTATTTCACAGTAATACAGCAAGTTAAGCTGCTTATTAGATGGGCACATTCTCCTAACCACAGCCAGACTTGTATTTTATGCTGGGCTCACCATCAGTACTGACTGCCCTTTAATCACAATTCTGCTGTCATTTGTGGTTCCACTTCGGAAGATACGTGCTTTAACATACAAACCGGATAGCTGTTAGCACTGCTACACCCCAGAAGAGAGAGGCACATGAGTAATGCCCAGAGAGGGATGTAGACATAACCATCTCTATTTATACAAATCTCTTGCACATTTTCCTAACAATCTATACTCTCAAATATTTCTCTTGGCTTACACGACGCCGTGGCACATGCTTCCAAGCCCCACAACACCAATATACAAATAATGACCTTCCTGAAATGACCTAATAAGAGCTAATAACTGTACTATAAAGAACAAAAAGGTTGTTGCACAGAAGGTCTTCGTGGAATGAAAAAAAGACCGAGTTTTTATTCGCGGAATCACTAATGGACATGGTTCACATGTGATCTATTTATTTTTAAGAAATGACTACTAACAGTTAATGAAGTTAGCCTCGGAAACAAAAACAAACCCCAAAACAGTGATTTCAAAACACACACTGCAGTCTAGCAGCTTATGAATGAAATGCTCCATAGATGTTTGTGTACATTTATAATTTACTACACCACATTAAGAAATAAGACAACTGCAAATGACAAGCTGATGCTCTCCCAGCTGTGTACACTACGTAATGATATCTTCTACCAGGGCTTAGCCAGCCTCACAACCAACTCCTCACTTGGGAGACAGTCAGAAGGATCCAAAGGATCCACATTGTCTCCAGCAACTGAGTAACAAATGGCAGCAACTTTGCCTTTATAAAGTTTGTATTGTGAGTGTTTTAAAACAATACGCACTGAACATCTGAAATGCTGTTTAACATAAGCACACACCAGGAAGTAAAGCACAAATCCTGTCCCAGACACACAGAACGAGGCTCGTGCTGGCAGCCTCCACAGAGGCTGAAAGAATCAGAAATCTCTCCTGCAGCACTTGGCACAGTAGCAGCCACAAGAGAGTCTGCTAACCTTGTCCTCCAGCAGTGCTCGGAGAGGGGGAGCACTAATTTCACCTTTACCTCCATCTCCTCTCCTCGGAGCAGGATAGGAAGTACCAGGGGGACACTGCTCCTTAGTGAGAACAAAAACCAGCCTTTTGGCTGGTTCTCACCTCTCACATGTTGTGTGTGTAATGGCACGAATGGTTCAGCTACGCTGAAGTTCTCCCCCTGTGTCCTGAAAGAGAAGGATCCCACCTCACCTTGCTCCACTCCAGACCTTGCTTTCATCCTGCATCCCAAACTTGTATAAAATCACCGCTGATCTCACGTGGAGGCAGACATCCATATCTGACAGCTCACGTAGGACCAAACAGTGAAATACTAGGCATGGCAGTAAGAAAAGGTCTCATCCCTAAATAGCGAACAGCCCACGGCCTTCCTCTGCAAATGCCCAGACACTGTCCCTATCGACTTCTGAAGCACTGCTCACATGCCCCACATTATTCAACTATTTAAAATAACTGCAAGATTACACATTTAATATACATGTCAATTTGTCATGACACTGTATTTTAAAGACAGCAAAGTAAAGAGCATTCAAGCCTTGATCTTGCAAACCATGCCTGCTCCCTGAGCTGGTTCTGTTGGATGTAATTGACGCAGTAACCATTATTAAAACAACAAACTGATTTCAAACAAACAGACAAAACAAACCACAAAACAACAACCTCAAACAAAAACGAAAACAACTGCAGAACTACTTGACTTTGCCAGGTCAGGACTCTGACCATGTGCCATGACCCAAAAGGGTAAGTCAATAAGTCAAATTAACTCCTTCACCTGTCTTTCCCACCCCCCACCCCCCTTCTTCTGCCAATAGGTATTGAACCTTACCTTGACCTTTGAGAGAAACACAGAGGACCCCACTGTGTCTGTGGGGGTTGTGTTAGAGACCCCAAAACATCTCCAACCATTAAACCCACTGGATTTGTGGCAGCTCCAGCTGTTAGACTGCAGGAAGGGAAAGGGAACAAGCTGCTACTCAAGTAAAAAGCATACCCAGTCTAAGCAGAGTCAACACAAAGATTTTAAAGCTTCATACCTAAACCCAAGGGATGCTGCTTTCTAAAAGATGTGAAAGCCAGAACCACGGACATTGGGACTGCAGGGTCAGCCCCTCTGGAACATGGCACCGAAGTCAGCCAGACACATACTTTGCTTTATTAGGCATGTTCCCAGCTCAGGAAAAAATCTCTAGATGCACTTTTAAGCACATAACTAATTGTATGAAACCTGGCGAGACAGAGGTTTTTCTTTACGCCCTCACCAGGAGTAGACTCAACCTATGTGTGCACAGAAGTGCCTCACTGATTCAGGCCCCATGCAGAGACAGGGTCACAAGACAATTTATACAACACTTTCACATGCTCTTGATCTTTCAAACTGAATTTCTCTACTGGACCCACTGTCTGCAGTTGCACCTGTAACCTTGGTGAATTGTTTCATACCGTGTTATCCTAATGGCCGAATCATAAGCGACCCATGTAGCTGTAACCCCAAACTCCTTTCTGTGCACATAGATTAGGAAGGCCTGTGGAGTTTCAGTTCCATGAACAAGATGACAGATTTGAATGAAGTGATGGAAAAGATTGGAAGATCTCAGCAGCACTCTCTGTCCTCCACGGACCCACTGAGTACACACAGCATCATGCCTGTGCCCCACCTCAGTACAGCTGAAGTCCCCTGGCAGCAACCCAGGAATGACCACTGAGCCCTGACGCTTCCAGAGGGCACCTTCTCCAGTCCCCAGGGAGAATAAGGGCTTGCGTGAAGATGTTCTTTGCCTGAAGTCCGTTCTCTTGCCTAACCTCTATACCCCTGCTTGATCCTCATTCCTATACCCTTCTGAGCTCCAGCCTTGCAGAAAGCATCAGGCCTTTTGCCAGCACCAATGTGGAATGTTGCTGCTTCTCACGCTTGCAGTTTTCTCTTCTATCTGCTTTGATTTGTGGAAGAGACATGGAACATGAGCTCCAAGCCCAGATGACCAGGCTGTACATGGTATACGACGTTTATACATATCCATTGGAACAGACTATATGTACACGTTCAAAATTGCTGTAATCAGGAAATGAGCCATGAAATGTGTAAGCAACGGCACATTAATAATCTGTTTTATAGCTTAAATTAGAATCTTTGGAATTTCACAGCCAGAGACTTTTAAATAGGTCAAAAACGTGGTAATCACACTTAATGATCACACTGTGATATGCACTGCATCAGAGCTAGGAGTGAGGAAACCTGAGCAGAATGAATATGAACTTCTTGCACATTCGAAAAAGCATTTAACAAACCTCAAGTAATTGTTTTTAATACCAAAACACATAGCCTAGGCCAGAAGTTTTTTGCTCTTCAGAAGTGAGCTGTGAGATTCCATACGATGACAGAGAGCAAACGCTCTCTATCTTTTCTTTTAGTTGGCACTGCAGATTAGCAAAGGCTCTGAACTTGCAAGTATTGAACATTTAGTGGTGAAAAGAAAGCCTTCCACAACTGAGGAACGTGCTTTATTTATTGTACTTGCCCATACACATTTCACCTCAGGTAGGCAGATTTAAAACATATTCCTGGGTATCAGCATTTTGATTTCTTTTAAAGAAAAGAGCAAGAATCAACAGACCAATCACAGTAATCTTCTTGTCTCCAAATCAGGGAAACCCTACACAATTTTTCTAAGTTTAGGCACACGCTTATGTTCTCTTTACACCAACTGGAATTTGGGTACAATAAATCTTATGGAAAAATTGTGGAAAAAATTAGAATTTCAGCAAAATGGACGGTTGATGCTAATTAGTTCTGTCCTGTCAAGCTGCTGAGATGTAACCAAAAAGGTAAACCAAGGCAAAAAAAAAAAAAAAAAAAAAAAAAAAAAAAAAAGCTATATTCTGTGGAAATAAAGTCAATGTTTGTCTACTGTGAAAGTACAAAGTCAGCAGGGGAGACTGCTTGGAAGCTTATAAGAAAGCAGGAGAGAAATGTTTTTTTGGTTTCTTTTTTCCTCCAGTCAAACTTGGCTTCTTCTAAAAAACAAAGCAAGGCAAAAGATGAAAGGCCTTCTTTTCTAAAGCCAAAGATGAAGAATACAAAGAATATTAATGACTAACAAGTCTGTCTGTAAATGCCATGAGCTTAGCTGTAGTAGGGACTAAAAGGAAGAACAGCATTGCTATTAACTAATGAAGTTTCTGATCTAACGAGCAGCGATGAAGGCCGATTGGGTCATTTATGGAAGGGAGCATTAGTTCAGAAGAACACAGGTTCCCTATGGAGGATAAAAGGAAAGAGGGAAGGATGCCATTATATATATACATGCAAGAGCTCCGAATGGTTGTGGTTCATATACAAAGCACATAAAGGTAGTAAATTCCCCATTAGAGTTGTCTGTCCCACACACATGTTTGTACACACAGGTACACCAGAATTGTTACAAATTTATCACTTGGCTTATATTACAAAACACAGGATTTTAACAAGTCCTATTTCCTAAAGGAAAACTTCAAAACACTCAGAAGCTTGCCTTTGTCATGGTTATTGGGTCCAGCACGAGCAACTGCCACCTCCCCATGCCCTGCGTGAGCCCACCCATGTGAGATCAGTGCAAAACACATTCCTCCTTGTCTGAAGTTTGCTCGATTCTTCTAACTTAAGGAAATGAAGCCAAATGAAACCAGGAAGAAAAAAAAATAAATAAAAAGAACAAAAAACAAACAACAAACCAGCTAAGAGCCAAGTGACACAACACAAACTTTGGATTTAGAAACTGATTCATTTGCCAGCTCAGAGGCATACACACCTAGTGTGTCTATATTTATATGCATGGATTAAGGCTCTCTGCTCCGTAGAGGCATTCTGAGTATTTTTAAATCAGCAAGAAATCAAAAATCGCTGCACTTACAGGAAAGAAGATGGAAAAATCTCTCTTTCTCTAAGCTGCAACCATTCAGGTCTTGACACAGCAGCTCTCCTTACAATTTCCAGCAAGACTGAGAGCCAGGACGGATACAAAATTTTCTCTGAGATTCTTTCCTGTAACAGGCCACTGCTCACTCCTGCAGACAGACCATGTTTTCAATTGGAGTTTGATGCAGTAGATGATATGAGAAGCCTTTGTGTTGGGATGGAAATCTGGGGAACATTCAGATCCTCTGAAAGATGGCAATGTTTAACCAAATACTGCGGATTGCTATGCTGCTGCCCCTGCCTTACGGGGCTGAGAATTAAAGGCTGTTAGTTCAATGCCCACCTTTGTCCATAACCCGCAGTGGTCTCAGCATATTTCCAAACTCTCTCAGCGTCTCCTTCTAGAAAATGGGGATAACACCATGTCTCAACAGTATCACAAAGGTTTGTTAATGCTTGTAAGCGCTTTGTAGATAAGGAACATCAAGACAGCAGCTAGCAGAGGGATTTGGGGCAGAGAGAGACATAAATCCAAAGTACTCATATCATACACTCTTTTTAGACAGCATAGCAGCAGATCATCTCCCTGCATTTAGTGGTTGTGGGCTCCATCCTCTCAACATACTGAACACTCTGCCTTTGATCCAAAAAATGAGTCCAGGGAGAATATTCACATGTTTAATGTTAATCATATGCTTAAATCCTCTGAATCTATAAAGAGGGTAAAAGAGAAAAGTGTTCCCCAGCTCCAAAACAAACACAAATCCCCAGAAGTTATATTTAGGACATGAGCAAACATTCGACCAGCAGAGGAAAGGCCTTCGCTACGCACCTGCTAAGCCTCTGCATCCCTGAAGAAACCTACAGGTGGGAAAAGTATCTGGAGTGCGCTTGCTTAGACAAAACATTTCTAATATAACCAGTGTGACACTATTAGAAAGAAGCAGCCCAGAGTATGTGAACTGCTATTCCACAGGCAGAGCAGACCTTGAGCAAGGAAATGAGAAAAAAGAATAAAGTTTACTAAGGAACTCATCACACAGATTCAAACTTATGATTACAAATTCATTTGCTACTATTAATTTCTTCATTTATTATCTGTCTACTGTGAGAGAATGGGTCTTCCCCAGCAGACAGGCACTGCCACTCAGACCTCACAAACACCACATGCCTTGCAACAGCCATCAGCAGCACCTAGAAAGCAGCTTCTCCTAACTCTCAGCATCAGAGAGCAACTTAAACTCTAAGCAAAAGGCTTTAGACTTCCCCTGAAAGCCTTGTACATTTTAAGCACACACTGCTTGCTCTCATTTTAGCTATCTGAACATCTAACCTGTTTTTACATCCTGCTAAACTCCTAGCCTAGCTAATGGCTTGGAGCGACGAGTCTCCTGGACACCCTGGCCAGCGAGTGTAGAAGCCTCTGCTCTTTCATCAACCCCACCTTGATGTGTTTCTTGCAAAAGCATGAAGTCAGTGGAGCGAGGACATGGTGGTCCTTTTGCACAGGTAAGCTCAGTGGGGACAAGCAGGTACCTGCAGCACGAAGGTGCTCTGAGCTCCATGTGGTCACAGACATGCTCCTGCAGAGCTCAGCGCTTCCAGCTACATCCATCACTGTAGCATGGACATATCCCTGACCAGATCAGCATCTGCAGCACAAATAACTGGCTTCCAGAAATGATTTTCAAAACTCTGTTAAAACAAGCATGTATAGTGACAAAAGCCTCAGGCAATTAAAGGACCACTATCCAGAGCTTGATTGCTTTAGCAGATCTGTAAACATTATCCAGCTTACTCACAGCAACATCACGCTTTGCCAGGGATGCGAAAAGGACAAATCATTCTCTCACCAGTGTAAAACGCCCAAGATGCTAAATAAGGCTGCTAATTGTTTCTAAGGCTTTTTAAGGAATCCTTTAAGATTATTGTCCCCAAATTTGATTAAATAACACTTTAAATCCTTTCAACTGAACATCATTAGGTGAAGGTGACAATGTTATAATAATAAATGTTTTCTCCTCAACTATTTTTGTGAAGTGTTCTGTATTTTAACAGTACACACCACTTTTAACCTCATAAACCAGAGGGAGCTGTATCAGTCTCCTCTTACAAAGGGTTAACAAGGTAATTATCTTCCTTGGTTGGCTGAATTAGAACTATACAAAATGCTGTGCCTCAGAGGAGACAGAAGTTTACTCCTACCTTCACTTGCTGTAAACCAAGAACCACGAGGGATGGAATCACGTTGCTGGGTGAGGCTGTAAGAAGTCCAAGGGAAGTTAACACAGCAGTAGAAATGCTGGTTTTGTTTCTCCACCTCCTTTGTAAGACACTTTGCTGTCCCAAGGTTTGTAGGTACTACAGAACAACACAAAGTTCGCTGTTACTGCAACTCATTAGCATGCGCTGGCAGGCCCCAGCACTGGGGAATCCCTCTGGAGAAGACTAGAATGCCCCAGAAGACACCACCATGACTTTCTTTCCCATCATCTTCCTGGAGGAAGAAGTACTGTCTCTCATGATGGGGTAAGCTACAAGGCATAAATCTAAGCCTGTTCGGTCTCAGAGCATCTCTGATGACAAGCTAAGACCTCTTGGACATCTCTGGTACCTTCACTTTGTGTCTCCACTAATATCACCCAGGAGGACAGCTCTAACAGACCTTCATTGCCAGGCACTTCCCCCTGGGTAGAACCCTGACAACTCCTTTACTCTACCCATTTCTTTGTCATCTATAAAGAGCTCGAGCGTAACAAATGAATGCACTCCCTATCCTCATCCCTTTACCCAGTCATCCTTCCCCATCCTACACATGCATCCACTCCTTATCCCATCCATAAAAAAATAAATGAGATTGAAGGAGTCCCAGAAAGTAGAGCACCAGTGAAGTGCATCTGTCAGTGCCAAGGAGGGCTGAGACACCTCCAGGCAGCAGGTGCCACTGGCTGCACCAGAAAGCACAGGTATCCCACAGCAGAAGCTGAACACGGGTAGGGACTGCTGGAATACACCTTTGTGAGAACAATAATTAAATTCCAGTCTAGTTTCCTTCTGATCTACAGCTCTAACTCCAGAATGACTCCCATTAAGTCAATTACTAGTGTGGTGTCACTCCAGATTTTTACCTTAAATAAAGAGCCCATGAAGCTACTAAACCAATGAGAATCTTTTAATCTACAAAATACATGCCCGGGAAATTTCTTCTGTGGAACATAAGCATCAGCATTTTAGATTTCAGTAACAACATAAGATGTGCTGCCACCACCACCTCCCTACCAGGAAAACAGCGGGGCAGGGGACTGTATTAAAGGACCATCAAGTCCAGGGAATACAGTCTGGACACAAATGGTTCCCCCTCTGCACTTCTCTTTTCCCAGTGTTTCACGCTGTGCCAGAGCATCACTAAGGAATCAGCGCCCAGTGTAGGTTCTCTCACAAGCCACCAAAACACCCCAAGCCATACAGTGTCACCCAGGAATACCCTGGGTATTAAAGCCATCACTGACAGGGTCTGTGCAGCTGCTCCCATGTCCTGTTAATTAGGTACTACGGACACGCTCGTGCTGTAAGCGCATCTTTGACATAACATAGCATGACAATTTCTTCAGAGTCAGAGAAATGCAAAGCATACAAATAAACCTGAACGCTGAAACCATTTCATTGTTCATAAGAATATGCACATTGCACCTGTTACAACCAAGGGCACTGCCTATGCCTTGAAGATGATTGTTTCAGCCTCTAACAAGCCTGTCTGTCTTGGAGAACTGTTAAATTCCAGGAGTAAATAAAGCACAACAAAATTATTTTACAAAAAGAAATCATTACCAAATATACAGAGAGTGGTCTTTAAACCCAAGGTAAAGAAAACAATCCCCAAACTGATATTTTCCCCTGAGCTTCTTACAACCGCTGAGTCAGTTTAAATTAAATTTAGCTGAAAGAAAATAACTCCAAGATTGAGATTGCTAAAGTCCTACCCCGAAACAAATGTTTGGGAGTCCAACTGCAACACCCCCTCAATTTCCCCAAGCCCAGGACTCCTACCAGAGAGGAAGGCTCGCCGCGACACGACCGGGGAGCGCTCACGCAAACCCCAGCCCGGCAGGAGGGACCAGCCCGCAAAGGCGACGCCCCCGCAGCCCCCGAGGGCAGCCGGAGCCGCAGGGAGCAGGTGGCGGAGCCGGGCGGCCAGCCGGTCCCCGCAGCCCAGCCCCGGCGCCGCCGCCAGCCGGGCCCCCGCCGCCGCCAACACGCGTGGGACGCCGGTGCGGGGAGCGTATGTGTGTGGTATTTACGCGGAAAGAAGGAAACGGAGGAGTGCGGGAGAGGGAGGCAGCATCCCCGGCTGCGGCAGGGCGGGCAGGGTGCTGGGGGAGGGGGACAGGACCGGGACCGGCGGGGGACTCACCGAGCTACGCGCGGCTGCTGCCCCCGCTGCCGTCCATGGGGGCGGCGGGGGGACGGGAGCCCGCTGCGGGCGAGAGCCGCCCTAGGATCCGCCGCATCTGCCCGCCGCCGCCGCGGAGGAGGAGGAGGAGGAGAAGGAGAAGGAGGAGGAAGA
>JAHREE010000059.1:1644701-1799532 GCA_033628505.1 Tringa tobata
TGTGCGTAACGTGGTCGGGCGCGAATCCGCCCCGCGGGGGCTTTTAATGAAGTACAGATGTTCCCTAATATAATTATGTCGTCTTCTTCTTGATAATTGGCTTTGACAGTCGCGCTGATCGAAATTCCAACCCCCGCCCCCCCCCTCCTCCGCACCGCGGTCGGACCCACGGCTGCGGGAGGGACCCCCGCATCCCCGGGTCCCCCCCGCTCCTGTGACCCCCGCCTTCCGAGCCCTGCGATTTCAGTGCAAAAGGTGAAAAATAATGGGCGACGTTTGTTTACTTATTTCACGTATCCTTAGAAAGCAAAATGACTGGTCTGCTTGTAGGAAGGGAGGACAAAACATCCTATTTATGCAAATGAGAGGTTATCGCAAATGTTGGGGAAAGGCCACGTTCCTGAACAGGAGCCCAGCATCGCTTCAGGATCATAGAATCCTCTAGGTTGGAAAAGACCCTTGGGATCATCGAGTCCAACCATCTACCCTACTCTACAAAGTTCTCCCCTACACCATATCCCCCAACACCACATCTAAACGGCTCTTCAACTCATCCAAGGATGGTGACTCAACCACCTCCCAGGGCAGCCTATTCCAGTATCTGACCACTCTTTCTGTGAAGAATTTCTTCCTAATGTCCAGTCTAAACCTACCCTGTTGCAGCTCGAATCCGTTCCCTCTTGTTCTAATGGCAACAGGGGATGTCCTGAGTGGGACCATCACCCCCCCATGCTGCTCCTTGCCTGCACCCGTGTCTCATGGGGCCAGGTGAGCTGCAGCTGGTTAAAACACTCCACTTCTCCCCAGCTTGGTTTGTCTTCAGAGAAATTGCCGATGAGGGCACGCTAATACAAGCCAGATGTGTGGGCGTTCTGTGTATGTATGTGGGGAAAACGGATCAAGCCCACAAATTCATCTTGCAGAGGACAAGCAGCCGACACAAGGTAATGATTTCTAGTCACTACAGGCCCCAGACCAGACTTCTTTCACCTGATGACTCAAAGCCGAAACTCAGCCGTGCCATACCTGCTGACACTTGGGCACTATGAGGAGTGTAAATAACTACAGATAAGCAGGATTAGGGAATTCTCCCAGCCCAGGGTTGTGGAGGGGAGGAGCAGGCAGCCTGCACATCTATACCTCTCTCCATACGTCAGCCCGGGAAGCGTCTAAGGGGTTGGGAATTCCTGTGTGTTAACACAAAATGCAGGTTGGAAGTGAGCTCCCCCACCCCCAAAAGCATGTCCTGTCTGCTCCTCTTGCGCAGTCCAGGATCTCAGCCACCAGCTTCCATCAACTTGTCTTTAAGTGAAGGCAAGTGACTACAATCCATTCAGGCAATGACCAACTTCTCAGCCCAAGCCCACAACAAGAAGTCATTTTATATTTACCAGTGGTGTCAAGATGACACCTGTGGACTGAGAATTATTTTGTACCTATGCAAAGGGTAAAAGGGTGGCTCTACCCAGAGACTGGGGCTACATCTGCATTAATTCTGGCCTCAAGCTCATGCTCCAAGCCTGTCCCCATGCAGGTTTTTCCTCTGGAACAAACTAGCCCTCTAGCCACCCAGGAGGGTGGCTTTACAGGCCCAGCTTAAAGGCAGCTGAGAGACACACTGAATTTGTGACACAGACACACCCCCCCTGCTGCTTTTTCCTCAGCAGGAATGGTAAAATGCCTCTTGTGTTTGCAACTTGTGCTCTGCAGATTTCTGAGGGACACAAGCAGATGGGGGGCTCACAAGCTGTGCAGGGCATGGGACATCCTTGGTTTGCCTTCCATTGGGCCCCTTTGGGATTTTGTTGACCCTCTAATACCCCCAGGGCTGCTCAGAAGACAGGGAAGCCAATGTGGTCACAGAGATATAGGTGATGCTGTGTCTTCCAGGTACTGTTTTTCATATGCCTGCTTTCTGCTCTTGATTCATTGGGACCCCCAGAGAGCAAAGGCATAGGGAAAGTATAGTGTCAGAGTCAGCTCTGTGTACTCCTGGAGAACAGACACTGCTGGAGGCAGGACAGGGATGAAGAAGCTAAGACTATCCTTTCTTCCAGTTTCATTTCAGCCATGGCAGATTTTTTTCTTAGAAGGATATAAATATAGAAGAAGTGAGGGAAACACAAAATCAACACAACCTGTAACAACACAGCTCAAACCAGAGGAGAGGCAGGCTGACTCTGCAGTTTCTCTCTTAAGGTCTTTTTTCTAAATGTTAAATTTTTATTTTAAAGACCCTTTATAATTACAGGTGCTTACTCAGAGTTCTCTGTCTTCCTCTAAAACCAACACAGAAATAACTTCAGAGAATTATCTAGTTTAGTTTAGCCTCAAGGACAAATGCAGGAAAACATTCCCCCTAAATGGAGGAGTCCTCCAGTTTGTGAGCTCTTCAGTGAAGATACAATTAGACTCGCACACTTACCTTATTGGCAACATTCTTGTTTTTCTTATGCTTCATGGACCTTTCAGCAGGAGTCTTCTCCCCCTAGTTCTACAGATCAGTAGTTTTCAGCTGTCTCTCAACGACTCTGTTTTTCTACCATCTTTCCAGGTGTTAAGCTGATAAGTGTGTGATTTCCAAGGCTCAGCTTTGTCAAAAAGAGGAGGAACAGCATACTTACTCCTCTCTGACCTCTGTTATATTTCCCATCCTCCACCCGTTATTAAAGGTAGATGGTTCAGAGCTGGCTTCAACTTGTTCCTTAGATATTCCAGGGTAATCTTCAGGCTTTGCCCATTTCAGCGTACCTTTTGTTTCTGTGCCCCTCTACAAGTAGGTACATGTAGTTTCCTGAAGCTGTTCTCCTGGAAGTAGAAAACAGGGAAGCTTACTGTGGAATTCAACCAATGACAGGTCAGTCGTTGATTTTGTTCTTTATTTCATTCCATTTTAAGAATAAATGCTTTCTTAAAAGAAACGGAGTAACGTATCTGTTTGATCCTGAGCAAACAAGAACAACGCCTTTTTTCCCCCGGTACAAGGCACCTGTCCAACATTTTATTAACTTTGCTAATTGGTTTAAGCATCCTGCAGTGCTGAACAGTCCTCAGCTGCTAATTCCCAGATCACTATAGTTTAGTTGACTGTTAAATGAGAAAAAATCATAGCAGGAAAAAAAATATAAAAATTTTAGACCCACAGTAGCAACTAAATGATCATACAGTTCTGAATTCCGATCAGCTCCTAGCAGGGATCATATTTTATGTACTACTGGAAAATGATGTTAGGACTCACACAATAAATATGACACGCTTCTGAGCTATATGGGCACAAGTGAGATTGATTGATAGATCTTACATGTTCAGACATTTATACAAACAAGAAAAATTAGGTTTCCATATGTGAATATTTTATGCAGATTTTTATGCAGATAATTTGTATCTGCTCTCTCATTTTGTTACCTGTAGTATTACATGTGAACATAATAATAAACTGAATTTGCATACACAAATTACTGGAAGGTCTGGATCTGGCACATTGGGGAGTAATTTCTGGCTGGAAACATTAGCAGTGTGATAACTATTTAGACAACTATATGAAATGAAATAAGCACTTGTCAAAGGAAAAATGCATTGTTATGAAAACTGGAATTGGTATAGTCTCAAATAAAAATGTAGTCTGTGAAAAAGAGTTAATCAGAAATTCTCTCCTGCCACTCTCCTGCCTTACTGCTTTTCTCCTTTCTTTCCTCCTTTTCCTGGAGGGAACTCCTGCCACCCAGGAGCAGAGAGCTGGGGGGGGCAGAAGATCCGTACAGTCCTGCACGTGTGGAAAAGCAGGAAATCACTGCTCAAAGCAGAGGGTGGGCAGACTCCCTGCAGCCCAGGCTGGTGGCTATGCCTGCGGGGATCAAACATGCATGTGCCTGAGGAGGAACCCATCCAGGATGTGGGTGCCCAACACACAAGAACCGGCTGTACACGCATGGCAGGATTGACATGGGAAATGTTTGGTTTCATAATTTTGGTCCTGACAGTACTTAAGACCTGAATTCTGCTCGAGAAGTAACAGGAGAAGCACCAAGGTTAGAGGGATGTATGGAAGAAGCTGCAACTGTCCTGCAACCACTGCCAGGAAATGGTTTCCAGATGACATATATCCACATTTTCCATTTTTAAGAAGCACAAGGGCCTTTTGACTGTGGTTTTGTGAAAGGAATATTGTTTCTGCCTCTTCTTATTTGATCACCAGGGAACCCATTCTACAGCCAACCAGAAGAAAACTATATGGAAAGAAGCAGGAAAAAAAAAAAAAAGAAAAAAAAGCCAGTCAAGCTATTGATAATTATATTAATTTATATATGTTGCTAATAATTAGTCCGTTTAAACATTGATTTCCTTTCTTCAATAAAGACCATATCTCTCCAGGACCCTCGCCATGTCCATTGTCTTTGTGACAGACAGTAGAAATAGGTACCAATTACTCAGCTGTTATTTAGTAAGTACTCCAAAGTACTTTGATGTAGTAGCATTGTAAATTCTCAGTAGCAGCTAATTGTCTCATTTTAATTCATTTTTAATGAGACACCTGGGAGAATGAAGAAACATCTCAAAACCACAAAAACCCAAGAATATTTTTGAGTTGGTCTCCCAGTCCCTCCTTATTTCTGCCTTCCTGACAAAAGGCGTTTTTGGTATTTGCACACAGAGGTGCAGCCCCTTAGCTTCATCCAGCTGTGTGACAGCATTATCCTCTGCCACATCGTGACCCATCTCCCACGGGCAAGGGAAGACGGTGGGTAGAATCTACAAAACACCATGGAAGGAATCCAGAGAGAAGAGGCCTCCGGTCCTCAGACGTTCCACATCTTCATCACTTCTGTCTCTCTAGGCAACCAAGTCACATTTCCTATGTCACCAGCAGGCTGTAGAGGTAAGGCTAGGGTTGTCACTCATCATCATTTGACATGTAGATGTGATTCTCAGAAAGAAAGACAAAAAGGTGGCAAGGGGTATATTTTCTTCATCAGCAGCTGGCTCACTCCATACCTTTCTGTGAAAGGAAAGGTGTCCTCTGACAGTCACCAGCTTGGTTTCCTTCGTTAAGGATACATACGCACCCTCTTGATTCTCACTGACATTGCTCAGCGTTACACTCTGTGCTAACTTCAACATACACATTTTATAGGCTCAACAGGGGGGTTAATTCCAGCAAGACAGGACTGCCCAAATCTCTGTCAGCAGCTTGGCTTCAGGAAGTCACTGACACAGCATCCCATTGGGCTCTGCTGCTGTAGTGGCTGGAGGAGAAGGGAACGTGCTCCAAAGCAGCCGTTAACCGAGCCACACAAGGAGCTCATAGATCAAACCCAGCACTGTGAATTGTACCCAGGAGAAAGAGCACTGGGCATTGAGGAATGGATGTGGTGTGTTCTCAGTTTAATTAGAAAGGTACCTACAGTGACACATTGCCTCTGTTTTCACTGAGGGATTTATCAAGAATTGAAAGGTACACCCTTTCAGTAAACGATGTGATTTCACTGTCTAAGATACTCCCCTCTCAACTGTGGTAAATATCTGTGCTCTTTGGTTAGCATTGTGATAATTTTTACCAGGTGAGGCCTGCCAGCAGTTATAGGGCAGGTGCAGCTGATCCACAGCCACCACAGGAGTTATCATCCCAGGAGCACCATCTCCTCCTGAGCCCCATCCTTGCCCCTCATTTTACACAACAATCTCTGTCTTTAGCTCTGACATCTTAATGAGAATCTGGCAAGTAGTCAAGTCTACAGGAAGACCCACAAGTTTCAGTAGTAGCTTGAAAGCAGCTGAGATGCTGTTTTACCCTGAGCCAGGCACAGCCAGATGTGCACCTCTGGTTAGTGCTGGCCTGCCCAGATGCCTTAGCCTGCAGTCACTGACTGGTTTCAGTGGGAGAACTCTGGTCCAAGCTCAGTATCTTTGATGCTTAACATTTAATACTATTAGTGTGCCAACAAACTGGCTGCTTCTTCTTTATGTATTTTTAGCTGCTTAATTCATAAAGGAGCTTTGCACATTTGGAGTACTGAGACAAGGGGCTTGTTGATTCCAGCAGAAGAGCTCTCGAGTCTCTGGTAGGGCCATGGTAGAGTGCCCAGCACAAACACTCAAGAGTTTTATCCTGTTCAGCTGCAAAACTCCCCTTGAATTTTACTGCTTCTGGGAAATGCCTATGAGTGAGGTGAGCTGCCTCCTTCCACAGAAAGCTGCTAAGCTGCTGAATTTGTTTGAAGCAAGGGGCTGAGGGTCATGTTGCGACCAGAGAGTCATGCTGTGACCATAGGGTCAGAGGGAGCATCACTTTTGGGAAATGAGTATTGATGTATTGAAACCACTATTACAGAAAGAAAGAAAAAAAAAGAGGCAAGCTCAAGCTAAAATCCCACAGCATTTAAGAGTCTTTTGTTGATGAAGATTATTTTGACAAGACCTCCAGGAAACTTACTTTCTCACAGCAAACCCATTTTCAGGCTATTTTTGCCCTTACTGTATTTTGTCTCTTTTTCTAAGATGGATTTTTTTCTCCACAGATGAGATCCCGATTTCTTTCCAGACTTGAACAATGGTGCAGTTGAAAAGGGTGACAACAACAAGCTGCTTCTCAAACCACCGCACAAAAGACTTCAGTCAGGATATTTACAATAAATACAGGCACAGAGTGTGAGGACTCCCATTTCCTGGCAGCATTGCTTTACGCAGTGTTTTCTCTGGAAGGAATCTATTACATCAGTGGCCTCGGGAATGTATATTGAGATGGTTTAATCAGAGTTGAAAATCACAGTACAGAAAGGGGCTTCAGTTCTTCTGGCTGGACAAAACGTACCCAATTTGGGAGCCACTATGAAATTTCACTGATACCAGACACATTCCTTAGCTCATCTCCGTCCAGCATTAAAATGGCTGGTGGCAGCATTATGGCCCTGATTCAGGAAAGCACTGAAGCACATGCTAAACTTTAATTTCTCCAATTAGACTTAAATATGTGCTTTGGGCTGAGGACATGCCACAATACCCACAGAACTCACAGCGCTGTTCAACAGGTAATTTGTTTTGGCCAGTGAATCCCTCTGTAGATAAAGGTTTTGTCAAGTTTTCCGTACTCCTGTCTGTTGCTTGGATCTCGGTGTTGACTTTATTCTTACATTGCTAGGCAGTCTTTTAGGACGCAACACTTCCTCCTCATTATATATTTGTACAACAGCAAGTACAAATAAGGCTGTAGTTTCTGTAGCTCTTGTAACACCAATAATTACAACAGGAATGGATTTAAGCACTGGCTTTATTGTCCTCCTAAATGGAGGCTTATATTTAGAGTCCTTATCTTTCTGGTGTTTTCCTCCATGTGTGAAATGGGTCTTTACTCAACCCAGTTGGCTTTAGATCCCCATGGGGGAAATTTTCTGTGGGTGGAATGACATCAATTTGATGGGAACAATATTAAGTGAAGAGTCAAGATTAAAAGGTCTGGAAAACTTCTAAGACTTCAGCTGACATGCTGAGTAATGTCAAGGTTGCGGCAAGTGATCTTCAAGATGACAGAAGCCATGCTCCTATGTGGCTTAGAAGCTATGGAAATGCAAAATGATTCTGCAGTAAGTTAATCTGCTGATAAGAATGTAAAGCAGTGGTTAATTAGAGAGCAGGTTCAAGGGAAAGCTCAGCTGAGCCTACAAAGTTGTTGCATCAGTGATACAGCATGGGGCTTGAAAGGAAGTACTGTATGTAGGCAGGAAACCTGTGAGAGATGGGCCCAAGCTCACTCTGCTCCACCAGTGTAAAATTGATTGTCAGCAGGAGCAGATACAGGCAGATAATCATCAGTAAGTTTCAGCGAACGCTGGAATGGGCTGCTTAATTGCGTGAGAGTTGCAAGAGAATGATAAAGGTGGATCTAACTCATTATCCAGGGGCAAGTTCTAACACTGCCGGACAAACATTTTGCTGAAGGGTCTTTCCTAGGCATCAGGTTTTTATCTGAATTCTGTCAACTGCATTCCTAGGAGGAGGAAAAAAATCTGCAAGAGCAAACCCTTACCAAGAAAAGAATAGTATGTGTTTGGTTGACAGTCATGCACTTTTTGTTTTCAATTAGATATTTCAAAGGGGTAGGGTCAAGGACTTTCTCTTGCAGAAGATCAAAGGTCACATCCTTCGCTCATGTAAACCAACTTGCCTTCATTGACTCCATTGTTGGTTTGTAGCAGCCGAGTGTCTCTACCAAATACACCGACCAGACACAGAATCAGCAGCACACCCACGACTGCTCTCCAGTCATGAAATAAAACATGATTCATACCCCAAGCACAGGAGCAATGGAATGCAAAAAGCAAACAGAAGACAAGGTGAAAATTAATTACATTCCCTTAATTGCAGATTAAAAAAAAAAAAAAAAGCGTAACACTAAAAATTGTTCACTAGATTCTTTCTCCTTAAAAACCTGTAAAACATGAAGGGAAGCTCTTTATTGAATCCCATTTTTTTTTTGGCAGAAAAATAAATATTGTTGTAGGAATTATTGGAACATGCATCCAATTAAAATATTCAAACAGAAATGCACTGCTAATATAAAAGCTATTAAGTTCGGCTGATATATATAGATCATATTTAAACTGAAAGGAAGTAAATAATCCATTGCTTTTACGTGATTGCCATTGGCAGAAAAGGAAATAACATGGAATTATGATAAACGGTGCAGCCAATAATGGAAGCTGTGGCCAGTGTCCCTGAAGGAGACACCACCCAGAAGTGGTGGGTAAAGAAAGTAGTAAAGTAAATAAAGTAGTGGCAAGACTGAAAGTGCAAAATCTATTCTGTAAACCGCAGGTTTGAATGTGGAGACAGTTCTGATCCGATGACTGAAATTGCGGGATGCAGGAGCAGGGCAACGAAGCTTTGGCTAACCTGACAATATGATTTGTTGCCATTTAATCCCGCTGTGTGACAGGCAGGTGGGTGTATGTGTGTGTGTATTGGGGCATGGACTGTTCTTCATTTCAGCCCCACCTGGAAGGTGATGGTTTACTTTAATTAGTTTTAACTGGTTCAAATTATGTAAACATTAATTTCACACTTACAGGTTGAGATAATAGATACTGTCAAAAGAAAAATTAAAAGAAAAATGTGTGTACAAGAGTAGAAAGGGCTCGGCAGGACAGAGGAGAAGAAAAATCTTTACAGAGCTCTGCAAGATGAACAGAGCAGCCACCTTGACCAGGTGTTACCCTGTAGGAATGAAGTATTCTCTTCATGAGGATAGAAAGTGATTTTTATTTTTACCACAGAAGACATTTAGGCTCGCTGTCTGTGATGAAGTCAGTGTGACTTGAGAACCAGCAGAGTAATACTGTGTATGTCCAATATCATATCACAAAACACAATTTATTTGCCTTTTCCATCAGAACACACCATGTTCCTACAGGGGCATAATTTTAAAGCTCAACTCTCATGCTGGCTCTGAAAGCTTCTATTAGGACAGAAATCTCCCAGATAATAGAAAACTGTCTGATACCCATTCTTCTGCATCTCGGGCTCTATCTGTTCATTCAGGAGTTTATAGCAAGCTCATCTTTGCAATAATAGAAAGACTTTAAAGGAGGTCTTAAAAGGCCAATGATTTCTAACAGCACCCCTGTCCCCCTTCCTCCACAGTTCTCTCCCTCCTTTCTGACAATCGGTGATCACTGCGGGTCAGGTCTGGTAAAGAGAGAGATCTCCTGCCGAGTTTGGAGGGTATCAGTATCTGGTAACACTTTTTGACCTCTTGTGACAATGTGTCCTGCAGCCAAAGGGTCCCTTCCTGGCACGCTCTGAACTGGCATCCCACCAGCACCATCTCTAACGCCATATGGATTAGTGGTAATGTTTAGTCTTGAATGAGACACCTCTCCAGAGCACCGCATTACCACACCAGGACTGCCCACAGGAGCAGCTGCTGTCAGGATAGAGACACCTACTCCTGCTTCTCCCATAGGAAGGGATCACACACCCTAGGCTCTTTTACAGAAAGATGAATAAATAAAAAACAGCAATACAGCAGGCAGCTGCATTTCATTACTTTCTGATTTAGTCATCCAGAGAGTTATACATACAAAGCGATAGTAAACATTGTTATCTCCATGTACTAGGTGGGTGTGAAATGTAACTTGAAGGACACACTCTCAAAGCTATTACCGACTTGCTTTATGCTGGAAACTTTTCTAATAGAGCTGAATTAGCTTCTTTGTATTGTGTTACAGAAGGAGACTGGCTTTATTTAATATCCAAAGATGCTGGCCCAGGCAGGTGGCAACACAGCCCTCCATTAGCAGATGGAGAGAAAAAATACAGCCCAGTTCTATGGTATTTTTGTTCTAACACTTTTCATTCCCAGCATTCAATTGGTCAGCAAGGTTAATCTTTAGCTAGAGCTCATTGCGAGGACTGTGGTTTTTTCCTCCTTTCTGCTGGAGTTCTCTGTGCATGGAGCCTCAGGTTTGAACATCTGCAAAGGTAGGAATTGATCTGGGGAAAATGCCAAGTTGTCCTCGTGTCCCCCAGATTCCACCCGGCTGAGCAGGCAACATGAGGCTGTGTTAGTTCATCCCCTCTGTTGCTGGGTTTCCCACTGACCCAAGCCTAGTCCAAAACAACAACAGCCCCAGCCAAACCACCAATGATGTTATATTTGCTCTTAAATGTCAAGCTGAAGAATTTGCTTCAGTCATGTCACTTCCTGTGCCGAAATCAAATTTCAGCAGCTGCACTGTCCTCACCAGTCAGAACTAGCTCTTGGTGCGTTTCTGAGTGGGTTTATTGCAGCTCAAAACTGCCGGGAGAGGCAGAGCAGAGACATTTCAGGAAAAAAAATAAAAATGAACAGCAGACATACTTCATGCGTGAACTCATTTTTTTCTGAAGAAGAAAAAAAATTTGTTAAACCTCAGAAGAAAAACTCCAGATTGTGAACTTCAGATCTCTTCCCAGCAGGGGACCCTTATCTTGCCCCAGACTGAAACGCAGGCGTGAGAGTGCAGGACAGCTGAGATGTGAGCACTCCTTTTCCTTTTGTTATGTGGAAGTTATGGGAAGACCAAGCCAGGACAGATGATTTGTCTGTGCATTAGTCAGCCAAAGAACTCGTACTCTTGCAAAACAAAACCACTACCAACAATAATTCAGGCTCTCCAAGGAACATGTCAGGGAATGTAAAAGCTGGAGACTGAAAGACAAGTTGGGAGGAGAGGGAATACTTGCCTCCCCTTGACACAAGCAGAATATTAACACCAGTCATAGCCACTGGTGCACCATGTCAAGGTCCACGAGCGAGCTCTGAGCAAGTCTGTGCTGAGCAGGGCTGGGTGGTGGGGCAAAAGCACCTCACATTCTATCATACCAACTGCAGAAGCTGGAAAGTTGTTCGCGGAGCTACCTCAACCGAAATTAGGTGAGATAACAACGTCACACTCGATTGCACAGTATAGGCTCATGCCTTTGTGTCTCAGAAATGCATTTGGGGATTTATCTTCCTTGATACTTCAGAAAAATAAGCTGTGCAAGACATTGTTGGTTACATACAAATGCAAAACATTGAGCAATGGGGAGAGGATTTTAAAAAGCTTCTTACAATAATTTGTTATAGGTCCTCTAAGCAAGGAAAATAACTGGACTATGAAATAACCAGTCAATACAAAGGGATACACAGAGGCCAAAATCCTAGTAATAGATTTTATCTGTCCAGAGAAACTAGAAAACACCATCAGGGAAAATTAGATTGGAAGTCTGTTTGGTTTTGGTGCTGGGTTGTGTTTTTAGAGCTGAAGTGTATCCGATGGGGAATGAAGTTGTACAAAACTTGATTAAGCAATAAAGGGTCTAGACTGAAGTTGGGCAGAAGGGGCAGAACAAAGCACAGGCAAGAGAGATTTTAAAGGCAGCAACGGAGAAAACCAAAGCCCTCTGAATGGCAGGCAGGCAGGCAAGATCATTTTCCAAAGTACATTATTCTGTGATTAGATGATAAATCTGGGCATTACGTTGTTTATTCCTGACAACATCCAAACCTTTTGTCTATGTTATTTACAAAGTCCGCAGCTATTTGGCAAACAGGACAGAAGGAGAAGTGTCAGCTGTAAGGGGCTCCTGCTTTGAAGACAAATAGACGAGCAGACAAAGAGTCAAGGAAAGGCTCTAGTGTTTCAGCTGCGTGGCCAAGAGCCACTTCTTTGTAGCATATGGCATACACTAACAGGTTTATTTTCCATGAGGAGGATGTATAAACTGTCTGCAACTGCTCTTCACACTTGTCACTCTAAGTCAGATAATTTTTCCAATGCATCCTGCAAAAACAGCCCCCCAGTTGAAGCTGAACAAAGAATTTGTGGATGCCTTGCAGATCATTTGGGGAGTGAAGGGCGAGTCTGCAGAACCAGAGCGTGGTAAAGCACAGGGGGAAGCGTGTCAGAGAAGCCGACAAAGGCAGACAGACACGATATGAAATGAGAGCAATTAAATGAGGAGGGGCAGGGCTGGAGGGGGACACTGCTGGGAAGCGGAGTTAAATTGGGGTCAGGCAAGAGAAGCAGCAAGTGGCAGCGTGTCTCCGCAGCTGTCCTGGCCCTGCTGTGGTCCCAGCCCAGCCAGGTCTGGTCTGCGCCGGCAGCCCTCGGGCTGTCCCCGACATCGGGCAGTGCCCGGTGGGCACGAGGGCTGGCTGGCACCTGCTGCCGGCCCCACTGAGCTGCAACCTGCCCCCAGGCCTGTTAGACACCGTGATTAATATGCAGAGACCAAAGTGACTGGCAAAGATAATTACACAGCGAGTCAATTGGCTGGCAAAGTTAATTATGCAGGGAGTCAAATGAGTGGCAAACCAAGTGACTGAGGCAGAATAAAGAAACATTTGGCAGTGACAAATGGCAAAACAAGTTACTCAGACAGGGGGTCAAGCGGGCTGGACACTGGGTGTGTTTTCCGGCAGCAGAAGCTGGCAGGGTGTCAGGGAGAGCTGGCTCGGGGTGGCATCGCTCCCGGCAGGGCTCCCCGGGCAGGGCAGGAGCGGGAACGCTGGCGGCAGAGCCCTGGCTCCAGTGGGACTCGCACCTCCATCCGCCTTTGCTTCAATTACTCCAGAACCTCAAGTCATTTAACTTCCCTGCGCCTCAGGACTTGCTCACTGTCCCCATTGCGCCACACGAGGAAGTATTTTGCATTCTCTTCAGCCGAATATAAAGCAGACGTATCGACCCGAAAGGGAAAATTATTAACTAACCCAGAAGCAAATTGTGTGCGCGCCTTTGCATGTGTTCTCAGTGCCACCATCAGCAATCACCTCCCAGCACACTCGGGAGCTAAAAGGAAAGTAACTATTTTTTGTCTGCCATTAGCAGTCCAAAGGGGAAAACCCACACAGGTTCAGACAGAGAGGTTTTTACCAACACGCACTAACAGGCCACATTTTAACTGGAAACCAGCTAGATTTATTTCTCCTGAGTATGAGCAATGGCATATATTTTGAGGGTGTAGTGAAAGAAGATGGCACAGAGCTTTGAGGTCCCTCTGGGAAAGGTTACACACGTTATTTCCATATATATTATATTACAAAAATAGTAAGAGCCCTGAAGTGTCCTGCAAAGGGCTAAAGGGAGGCAGGTAACTGGGAACCTTTTTATTCTTTACAATGTATAACCAAACCCAGAAGTGTTGAGATTCTCAAGTGTTTGGCTTTGTTCCTTGCTCATTTCTACATCAGATATCGCACATGAATGTCAGAGCTAGGGACCCCCAAAATTATGTTATGGGTAGAAATTACAGAAACAAAATTGAGCAATTGAAAAAAGAATGTTTAATCCTTCTATCTGCAATAGTTTTTGATTTGTTAGTATTTACTTAGTTCTGTCAGCCAGGTAGCACCGTTGGATAATGGAAGGCTTGGAGACCACAGCTGTTCAGAAAACTCAGGTATCTATATTGCACACAACTTGCACACAAGTTCTCCAGTAAAATAAGAGAAGATAAAGTCAACTTTTCTTAATTGCCTACAAAGACAGTTTTTCCAAACTATACCTAGTGTTTGCCAGATAAATGGCATTTTTTCCATGCAAGATTTTCATATCTTAGTCAAGCATTTTATTTGAAAGCAATGTATTTCTTTTGAGGTGACTTATGCTACTATGGTCATTAGATTTAAAAAAAAAAAAGGGGGCAAAAAAAAAAGAAAAAGAAGGAAAGGCAATCCTGAAACACTAGGCAGTTTAAAACAAAGAGAAACAAATAACAATAGCAGAGAATCAGTGTGGTACATGAAAAATAAATCCTTTCTAGGTCACGCTTAAATTTGCATTAATGGCCTTCTTGTCAAATTATCTCAGGGGAAGTTCGGATTAGCATGCAAAAGCAGCATGATACAAACTGGAGCAGTAATACTTGTTTTATTTACCATTTTCTCCAAAGGAACTAAATATGAGAATTTTGAGGGATCTGACTTTCATCTTTTGTAAAGGAAGCACAGTCAGGAAGAGTTCACTGTAATTAGCAGCTAGTCAACTAATATATAATTCCTCCGTGTATTTACTCAGCAGTGTGTACTTTAATCATGGAAAACATTAAACTGACCCCAGCCATCTCCTTCTATAGACCGGCTCAGGAGCTCATTTGTACAGTTCTTGGATCAGCTCTTAAGAAAACAAATCTTACCAAGCACACTGAAAAGTAAACACAGGGTATTCCCAAATCTGCATCTGAAAACATATTTGATAAATAAGATAGTGGAGGGGAAAAAAAAAAAAAGTCATAAGCATTTCATCTGCCAGTCCAATGTGTGTGAGAGGTGAGGTCACCTAAGGGTTGTTGCTGTTGTTTTGGAGGAGCAGGGCGGTGCACTGACAAGATTCAGGAATTAATAGAGTTCCTGGCTTTTATTGTCAGCTAGAGTCCCAGTGCGTGGTGAGTAACTGGGTATTCCTGCTGGTTCAGCAGATGATGTGGGATACTCACCACATCGGAGTTTTGATCCACGCACTCTATCAGCATGAAATGAGACCTCATCTTTTCTTCTTATCATGCAGCTGTACAGAAAGCATTTATTAAGGACGCTCTACATCTCAAGTGTGGTTAGTAGGTGGAATCTGGAGGTGGTTTTACACTGCTGCCATCTCGCCTGGTGGGTCATGGTGCAACCTGTCAACTAAGTTTTTATTTAGCAAATCTGTTAAGGTTTACTACATAACCAACCTACTGCTTGCATAAAGGCCGCTCGGAGATAACAAATGGACTCCTGCACCCAACTCTGAAGGGTGTGTAAGCACACAGATATAAAGGCTCTCTAACCTACAAAGGGGGTATCGTTTGTGCCATCAGAGCAGGAACTGCATGAGGAAGCCTTTTCTCAAATGCCAAAATCTCACCGCTGTCCCTGCAATATACCAGATACAAGAACACTGCTGGTACCATTACTTCAGGCTTAGAAAATTGAAACCGAATCTTTTGAATTAACAGTCATCTTTACAAATAGTCGAGCGCTGCCAAGTTCTTGGACCTTCTTGAAACATCTCTGAATTTTAAAGCCAGTCAAGACTTTGCAGCTGGAGTGGGAGTAGATGATCCAGCCCAGACTCTGCTTATGGGAAAGAGACCCAACAGGGCAAGAGAACAGACATAAAACACCATGGCTGGCAGACACTATACACACCCACTTTATGGAGTCACCAGTTGTTACTGGGGGCACAAGGCAGTGGAATAATCAGGCCCAAGGAAAATTTAGGGCAGCCAGGGCAGGAAACAAGAAAGCTGCTGAAAACTTGTTTTTGAAGGTTTGGCACCTACAGTGAATACGAAGTTACCTGTTTTCATCCTGGTATATTTAAATGCTGATTTCCACAAATATAAGTTCCACAAATTAACGTGGTTTGATCAGGAGTTTTACACTGCTCAGCCATGGCTGCTTTCATTATCTGCCACCCATCTGTACTGTTGGTATGCTTGGCTCTTTTACAGTGTTGATCATGTCTGATTTAACATGCCAGGTTACATTAACAGCTCTGAAACCCAAATGGCCACACAAGTCCTGAAAAAGTGGTTGGGCTGCTTTGCTGTTACTACACATTAGATTCCCCTCCTCGTTGTCACTAAATCCAACCTGAGAAGCACTTCTAGGGGGAGACCATTAGCCACTGAACACCCGAGGGCATCACAGCAGCCCACAAAGCTGATAATTTCTGCCAGCCGACCAGCAGCTCTAAAACGTGCAGAGCTTGTAAGGTTTCTGAGCACCCCTCCGCCCCCAATTAGTCATACCAGTGACTTCTCTGTATGAGGAATTAGGAAGAGGGAAGAAATTAGCTTTTCCTCTACCTTCCAATTTAATGAAAGGCTTAAAAGTTCAGTGAATTCAGGGAATGTAACCTTTGGGGCTCTCATGAAGAACAATGAACATAATAAGAAAATCTAATGTTTCTCATATAAGTATATCCCTTAAAACTGTTAGAAATCTTAGCTTTTTTTTTTGGTAGAAACTTAAACCAGAGGCAGCTCAGAATCTTGTCAGACTGCTATAAGATTAAATAGTCTATTAATCAGAAATCAGATTAACAACACTTTGTTAAAGCTAATTACGTGAGGAAAGCCAGCCTCTTGTTGCGTTGCCAAAATATTGGATATAATATTTTTTTTCTTATTCATTGCACCATTTTAGACCAAATGTTTTGGCAGCTTAATTAGAGACAGGTGGTGCCGTTGCCATAATTACACAGAAGTCCTCATATTTTGTCATCATGCTTAATTAGAGCCGTTGATTCAGCATGAAAGGGAAGCATCCTGGCCAACCAAATATTGCAGCAGTCCTTATGGGAAATGCAATGCACCTTTAGATGAGAGGTGCCTAGTTCAGAGGATGCCAAATATTTATTTCAGGTTTGGGATGTTACTGCCTTCTCCAATAGGAAATAGTTAAATTAAACTGGAAGCTCTCAACCGCAAATGAAATCCAAACCCACTGCAGTCAATGGCAACATTCCCATTGACTTAATTGGGACCAAAACCTAGCTGGCTTTCCTGAACAGGGTAAGACCGATTTATTCAGGATAAATACGGGACAACTCCACAAATATAACTGAGATCAGAGCTTGGCTCATTATTCTCACAGGAGTTGGGCCGGCTGTGGCCAGGGAAAGCAGAGCTGGATTTGGCTTGCATGATACCTCAGGATCACAACCCTCGGCTTGCTCTGCTGCAAAAGGGGATGACACTTTTCCCGGTAAGACTTATGCTGAGACTGTAAAGAGAGTGGTCATCTTCAGTTCAAGGTCATAACCAGGGCCTACAATTCATTCACCCAGAAGTCTGAAAAAAACTCATAAAGGTTCAACTGCTATTGCAGATTCACAGATCTCTCCAGTTAAAACAGTCCTGAAACTTGCCTTGCACCAGCTGGTACGAGTGGGAAATTCAGGTCTCACGCCAGCCAAACGGCTGATTTTTCAGAGTGACAGAGCAAGTGTAGATGGCAAAGTTACAGTCTGTACATCCCTGGGAGTCTAATAACCTCTCAGCCTTGGATGGTCCTTCTGGGCTAGGGAAATCGTGTCATGGCACACAACGGAGCAGCTCAGTCTGCATCATATCACAAACACACCTTTCAGCAACCCTGACTCCACTCCATTCAGACGTACCAGGGTAACAACTCAGAATAACACCCCTGAATACCTAGCACGTACCACGGCTGATCCTAACTGCAACAGATCTAATAGATACCTGCATTTTTAGCACCTTTGCCCTCTTTCCCATTTCTGCCATCCTATTTTTTACAGCCACATGAATTATCTTCTGATTGTGCCCTTTGACTGAGATGTGGGGGCGCCAGTGTGTGGAGCTCCCTCTGATCTGGATATCCTTCTGGCATTAGAGAGCTATTAATCAAAATCAGTGCTACAGAATGTAAGTAATAAAGTCCTTTAAGCACCACATTTCCCTTAAGCCTTCTCATTTATCCCTGAGATCTTACAATGCCTGTTCAAAGTTAGTGACAGGACTCAATTTTCCATCTGTGCTTGCTAATTTCTTGCTGATCTTGGAGGTTTTAGAGCATTCAATCCAGACAGCTCTTCTACGGGGAATGGGGCCAAGCTAACATATCTTAAACTGCAGACCAGGAAAATTACTGGGGGGGAAACGCCCAGTCCCCCATGACTCCTTGGTCATGTGGGAAACAGTTTGAGGAAATCAGGGCTGTACTTCCCTCTGCTTCTTTGAATTTGGAGCCCACCTGCCACTTAGATAAGAGAGGCAGATGAGCTACCAACTTAAATGATATTTTGATTTCCCTATCTTGGGCTATTTCTGTGAGCCTGGTTGTCTTAGTGCAAAACTGATGGGAGCTCAGCTTCTTAGCAGCAAAAAGATCAGGGTTTTCCCAGTTCATCTGAGCACAGTGCTGTCTTAAAGAACTGTGAATAAATTCCAGCCTAATCAATGATACATTTTATCCCATTTCTGATGTACACAATAATTTTAAAATGGTGTGGCTACTGGCATATTTAATGCCAATAATCTAGCAATAATCTTATTGTAGCTGTAGCTTCAATGAAGTACTTAAGATGTCACAAAGTCTTGTAAAGTGCAATCAACTAAACAGCCTGAGTAAAGATGCTACAGATTATCAGATTTTAGGGTGTTTTCCATATACACAGCTAATAAATCCTGAAAGGTATTAAAAAGAGGCTGTAAAAGACCTTATTTAAGATATCTTTGTAACTAAAAAACCCAACAGGTATGTCCTGGCCCTTTGCTTAAACCTGCGATAAAGAAAAATCTCATAAAATGAATCTCTGGACTTCTAAATTTTCAAGAAATAGAGCAAACTCTTTTGAAAGCATTTACCTGAAATGAGTGCTCAGCCACCAAAAAGAAAAGCAAGACCAAAGGCTTGAGACCAAAACTTGGGTTGCATTTTTTTGTACAGGGAGAAGGGAAGGGAGGACAGGATTGGGCAGTTGTCAGAATCAGAGCTTGATCTGTATTTCTGCATTTCTGTTTTGGACAGACTCCAAGCTCCAAATGAAAATGCTTTGCCCTATACTACAAGGGAGTTTTAATCCATCCCAAATTTAGCAGCAGCATCCCTTCCCCCGTGGCAGTGAGCATTTAACAGAGCACTGCTGCAGTCGTTTCCCTCTTTTCCAAATCCACCGCTACAGAGAAAATCTTCATGTTTCATTTTTATTGTTTTCCAAATGAAATGGCAGGGAAGTTTCCCCAAAGGAAAACTCGCCGCTTACTCCTCCAAGCTGGCTGGTTCAGCGTGCAGCTGAGTAGCAGCAAAAAAAAAACAAACCCTGTGAAGACTCCAGCAGGAATAGCAATGCCTTTGAAAGGCTCAGCCTGTGCTCCCAGACACACTGGCACAACTCCACTCAGTTGGGCATTGTGCTGAGGCCGGGCAAGTTCAGGTGCTCTCAAGCTGTCACCCATGAATACAACCTCAACAGCTGAACGCTTCCCTCTGTATATGTGCACAGCTGAGCGCCTACAGGCAGTAGCAGTAACAGTGGTAAATGGGTAAAGCGAGCTTTGGGAACCGTGGCTGAATTGAAACAGGACTGTAACTCCTTTAATTTCTTCAGAGGGGACAAAGGAAACATCGGAACTTTGCAGAATCACAGCTGCATGGCACATTCTTCACTACAGCACTTTGATTTGTTTAATTACCCAGACTTTTTCTATTTAAATTAAAGGTGCTTCCTGGAAATGGCAGAATTGCAGACACAGGACAAGATTTGTCTGTAGATTTTAAGATGATACTTATGACAGTCACAGCCAACTTAGTGTAACAGGTTAGAGACATTCCACATAAAGCTTTCAGATTGTTTGGACAACTGTACCTTTGAGATATTGTAGATTTGTCTCTAATGATGGAGAATCCAGCCCCTCCAGAGACTCTGATCAGCCCATTTGGAATAGCATGGAAGAGTCAGAAGCGAGAGCAAACATTTTGTCAAGCTCCATGAAGCACCCAAGTGGACCGGTGCCCTCATTAACCCTCTCTCCATTGAAGTTTGAAATATGGCACTTACTGAAAAGCCCAAATTCACATCTCAGCAAAAGTTACTGGTTCTATATCCATTAATTACTTGAAATGAGAAAGATTCCAATAAAGAAAATAATTTTGGACAAAACCCAATTCTCTTTATTTGGTTTGGGTTTTTATGGTTTAAGCAAACCAACATTCTACGGCAGCCAACATCAGCCTCTTTGGGAGGAGATGCAAAGACTTTCCCTGTGACAGATGCAGGGCAGTACATCTTCCTGGCACGTCCCTTAGCCTTTGGTACAGGAGACTCGTTTCTTCCCTAATGCCTGCCAGGTACAATATGTTATAAGTCAAGATAAACTATCACAATAATCTAGCACTGCATTTATAGACGTCTTGTCTTGCATTCACCAGGGCCAAGCACACGGACCCAGGGGTTCTGGCTAAACTCAGCACTGGGTCCTCAGTCCTTGCTTGAGCTGGACCGGAGCAGTACCTGTCCCCAGCTCTCTCACACCACACGTAACTTACTTCTAGTTTCAATTTTAGCAGCTCCTTCAATGGCCTGCATAATGCCTATGCTGTGTAAGGTTGGGTGGAAAGTGCTTTTATCTGAAAACCACTCAAAGCAAAATGATCCCTGTCATTTTTATTCACTCCGTGTTTTATAGGAAGAGAGAGTACAAAGTGTGCGTTGCTTTGCCAGTCCTTATTTCTCCCTTGCTAGCTTGAAGAAAATTGATTGCTGCTGCTGCTATCCGGACGCGATGTGGGCAGGGCATGGTTATAATGCCTTTGCTGGTGTGGAAGGGCTATCCCATGACTTAATATCATAATCTTATCGTTAGTATTCACCCTTTGATCATGCATTATTGGCTTTTATGCTGGTTGATTCACACCCCAAATAAGCAACAATAAAGAGGGCTTAGCTCAGCACACGCGTTTGCTTTATGAAAGCTTTGCAGCAATGGTGGCTCTTTGCTCGTTGTTACCCAATACTAAGTGTCACTGGAAACTTTTGGGAGGATGTAGCAGCCATCTCCCTTTCTGTTGCAACATGTCTTCAAGAAAGGGCAGCTGAAGGAGTCACGGGGTGTATGGTTCTGATTACAAATGGAGGATATTTCTGACCACACTGCCATAAATGGTGCTTGGAGCAGCCATGAAGGGGTTAAGATCTCCCAAGAGAGCTTACTCCCAGTGTTTCCCCACGCTGCTCAAATGAAAATTAATTAGGGCCATTCTTGATAGTCCACTTGTTTTTTTCCTAACAATTTCCAGTGCTGCTATCCTGGTCCAGTGTTCCTTGACACAGGTAATAAAAATTCATAGGAAAAAAAGCACCATGAGACAGGAGGGGCTCAGAGGTGTCTGCTTATCAGATAAGTAGCACAGACCTGGACACACCAGCATAAGCTCTGTCCACAACAAGTTGGTGTGGGGAGATGCAAAAGCTTCAGAGCTTTCTGAATTTGATGAACAAGGCTGTTACTCAGCAATCCCATCAGATTTTGGGGTACGGACACCAGTCTGTTGGCCATAAGCTTGGGGAAGCATGGAGTCACTTCTGATGGGGACAGCAGTCCTGAACATGAGAAGCTGGGTGTCCCATTACCAGTCCCCCAAGCCCTGTCTCTGCCTTTTTTATACTTTGAAGCTTTCAGCTGTACTTCAAAGGCTTTGACCCCACAATCCTTAATCAAGGAAATCAAAAGGAATTTTACTAGATTAAATCAAAAGCAGATTTACAAGATTAAAGACTGTAGAATCAGGAATTCAGGTTGAAAAGGAGAAACTCTGAAGTTCTCAATGTACAGTAAATAAATATATTTTTCCTAATGTGTCTGTGATGGGGATTTCCAAGTAGGTGTGACGCAGGAAGGCACCCAGATCCCACTGAAATTTCTGTGAGCTTGGCACCTAATTGCATTAGGGCACTTTGAAAGTCTCAGTCATGCTTATTAATCGTCTGTGATAAAATTTAAGTGATATATTTGCCCTTCTGATTTACAAGGCAATAACCCAATTAATGTGTGGATAAACTAGGAGGCCAAAGGGAATTGGATTATGTCTGAGGAAAACAGAGGAGCAATTAAAGTATCACTATTATAGGAGAGATTGAATTAACATAGTAATGAAAACATTCCTCCCTGTTCGGGAAATGGGGGCTAGGTCTCCAGTTTTGCGTCTGGGGATTATAAGCAGCAAGAGCCCCTTGTAATACTCTATCAGTTGACATCACGGCCATCATTTCATTGCACATGAGATGGCTGTACAAGGGGACTGAAAAAGGAGGGATTAAAAGAGTTCATGCACCTCTTTCTGCCCCAAAGCTCCACTTTCCTGCCAACCTCAGCCTCCCTCTTACATCCACACCCAGGGGCTGCTGTTCTCCCGCTTCCCAACAGCACTTCAAGTTTGAGTCCAAGTGGATATTTTAATTAACAGGGAGCAACTTTTTACCTGGAGCAATCTCATTAAACAGACGAATCCAACATCAGTCATGATTTGCCCTCAAAATTAAAATGGTGCCTCCAGGAAAACATACTTAACAAACCCACACAAAACCATAACCATAAACCCAAACACCTCAAAGTAACAGAACAGTCTTATTTTGCCAAGCCTATCGCAGGACTGTAATTCTAGTCCATGGGCCTGTTTGGCTTTACTGAGTGTAAAAGTCATGAGTGGAAAAAAGCATGCACAATGGTTATTGCTGGTTTATGGCTTCTCTTCCCCTGTTGTGAAAGTGCCAGGGTCTAGCTTATACCTCAGACAGTAATATCGGTGTGCGCAATGGTGGAAAATGAATTATTACTTGGTGTAACAGAATGGCTTCTGAAGTCATGATGATAATGCTTAATCATGTACTTTGCAGACTATGTTCCCCAGAGTCATAAGGATGCAAAACAGTGCTGGAAATACATTAACAAGAGAAAGGAGGACTTTAACCGCTCTTACGGCTTTGTTAAAAACTCTGCATTTTGCATTGTCCTTTCTGGGGATGTGAGTTTAGTCCTGGGAATATTTAACAAACAGACAAGCTAATGAGCTCTGGCAATGAAAAGGCTTTCAAATTTTAGGCTAGGGTTGGGTCTGTTTTAATTGAGAATTTTGATAAAGCCATTTTCAGTTGTATGCTAAAAAGTACTTGCTCACACACCAACGTGGATTATTTTATAGCTCATCTGGAAAAGTAGTAGCAGAAAATTACTACTCTTAATCCACATGCTTGTGTTAGCAACACTATAGCAACCATATCAAGACTAGTTTAGATGACGTGTAAACAACGAGCTGGCAATATGGTGGTTTGGGTTTTTTTTGGTGGTTTTTTTGTTGTTGTTTTTTGGTATGGGTCAGGACTTTTTTTTTTTTTTTTTCTTTTTAAGGTGAAAACCTCATGTTACAGTCAAGTTTCAAGCCAGGGCACATATGCACCTACTCGGGTAATCCAGTTTCTCAGTGTCCAGGCTCAATATAGCACATTAGGCTGAACATGAAAGCTAATTTTATGGAAGAGATTATTCAAACTTGCCAATGCGATTTAGAGGCATCAGCACCATTACATGCACTTTTAAGACTAAGGACAATTTGTAGGTGAACAGCCTTTTTGGGGATGTGACAGATTGGTCCTTATAGCTAAAAGATATATTTTATCTCAATTAGAGCGTAAGGCAAGAAAACACTATGATGTTATTACGCAAGCCAGGCTGGGTGATTTAAATGGCTTAATTCAGTCCTTAAAATACACAACTATGATTTCCAGAGTCAGCAACAGTAATCCATACTAGGCTATTGTTTAAATCCCTGGATTTCTGGAAATCTGCCTATCAAGGTGCATGCCAGCCAAACAATCGGGGTTTTGCAGGGTTCTGTTAAGAGTTCAGTGTACCTTCATTTGAAGACCTGGATTTGAAGCCATTACCAAAATGTCGCCGTTGACCAGCTGGGTGTGACAGGGTCCTAGCAATGGGCTGCCCCAGCACAGTTTGGTGCATCCATATGTGGGATGTTCACACCAGCTGGGATGGAATGGGAGCTCAGCTCAGCCCCTGTGTCTGCTGCATCCCCACATCCTGTGCAGGACTTCAGTGACATGAGCTCAATTTGTATTAGCACTTGTACAGGTAAACCTTGAATTTCAAACAAGAGTAGAATTGGGGCGAATTTCTTGCTTAAAATCCAAGCTAAACCAGAACTAGATCTGAATAATACTGGAAGTCCAAGGCAAACATTCCCACTAAGACCCTTCCACAGAACATGACGCATCTGTAAACAGACTTTCCCCGTCTGTAGGCTGTGGTGAAATGAAACATGGGCTTCTCAGGATCCCAAAGGCTTACAGCTGAATGAATGGCTAAGTCTGTACTTCACAAATATTTTTAAGTCCCCTTCAGTGTTAAACTCTTAAACCCATTCTCCCAATCCACACTGATTAACAGCAAAACTGTCTTTAATCACATATAATCTAATTGAATGCTTTCAATCTCCATGCCTGTAAATCATGAAACAAACAAACACTGCACATATATTAGTCCAGTTTTGCAAAAAGAAGAGGTATATTACCACCCTTCCAGAGAGTCAGGTCAGACCTACTCCCAGGACAGGATATCTGCTCCACAGATTGTCCCGGTAACCTGTAATAGCCTCATAAAAATTAAGACATTTCACAGTAACCAAATCTTCCTTGTTATCTCTATTTCCCGGAGCAGGCAACAACTGCTGTGGATGGAGTTACACAGCACAGCTGAGATGCCAGCACCAAAGTCAGAAGTCCTGCTCTCTGCCTTGCTTCAGCTTTGACATTCATTGGACCCTGTGCTAAGCCAACTCAGTGTGGTAATTTTAATCCCCCCCGAAAAGTCCTTTTTTGGGGGGAGGTTAATTTTCTGCTGGATTCATAGACGGAGTCAGCTCCATGCAGGGCCTCACATACGACATAACATGGGTGGTGAGAGCAGAAGGCAATAGGGGTGAGGCCAAGCAGTCCTTTCCTATTTGGTATCAGTGGGTTGGACCCATGGAGAACCTGCCCCATTCCTTTCATATGTGGTAAACACACACACAGACATCCCAGTCCCTTGCCCTCGTGTTAGTCTGTGTAGACAAACCTAAACTGCTTCTCATTTGAGATGACCAGCAGTGAAAACCTGCAGCTGATGTCTGCCCTCACCCCTACAGTTACTGTGATAAGCCAACTGCAGGCATCTCTCCTGAGCACTGCTTCACCTCGGGGCTGTACCCAAGGAGCCTAGAGATAGATGTGGCATGAACTCACCCTCTACCCAAGCCAGCAAGCACCGTGACAGAGATACTGTTCTTCCTTCAGAGCTGGCTTCTGGCTGACTTTGCCCTTCTTATTTAAAGTTGATTTGATCCCATAGGTTACAGCGCTTGAAAAGACTGCAGGGGATATGTGATATTAAAAACAGAAGCTCTAGGAGAAGCCAGCCCTGAAGATGCCTAACCAGAGCTGAGGAATGGCTATTGAGCAATAAATATAGAAGTTGATGAATTATTGAGGAAAGAGAAGCCTTTTTCATGCAAAATGTCCTTATCAAAATTGGATGAATCACCAACTGCAAACTACGTATTTGAACACTTTATCCTGGTTCTAGCTAATCCCAGTCCCTATGAATGCATCCATTATTCCTAAATATCTAGCAAATTTTGGATCCAGTTGCTGCAGCGAGACTATTACCGCTGCAATTAGCCTGGGCACGTGTACACCAGATCCAGTGTCCCAATGGAGACATAAAATACCAATGCTCATAGAAGCAGCCAAAAAAAAATTTATGGCTCATTTGATTTTAAAGTGTGTAACAGGAAGATCTGAAAGGACATTTATTTTTCCTCAAATTGAAGTGCTTTTAATCTTCCTTGGAAAGGAAGTTTCCTCAGATTTCATCCTTACTTTCTTCTTTGCCTCCCCTCAAACAGTAGCCCCCTCTGCATTTTTAACAAGCTCTCAGTTTCTTAACACTTCAGTGCATTCAAACATTTCTTAACAAGTGCCTAGAGAGGGAACAGGAAGAAGGGAAATTACTATTTTCAATCCATCCCCTAGTCAAACTCTTACATTTTAACTGCACTTAAGCTGAAATTCATTAGCAAATTATAGGTAAAGAATTCAGAGTAAGAGTCAAAGCAGCTTTATCAGAGATGATTCCCTGCAGTCTGGTTATTGAATGGCTAAGGAAAAAAAAATCCGCATGAATATAAACGTTTCTCTTTTGAAAACACTTTAAAAAAAGCTACTCCTCTAGAATGGTGACATCTTTCTTTAAATGGTTAATATTAATAATTCAGTAACTGAAGTGTTTCCAGCACTTTATTTCCTTTTTTGAGCTAGAGGTTTAAGTCAGCCAGCATATAACTGAGACTATGTTAATATAACGAGAAAAGATCATTCTGTGGTTAAAGGCCCTACTAATATTCAGGAGCTGTAAGTTCAATTCAGCCTCTGCCCTGGAGTACATGTGGGACCCTGGGAAAGCCATTTAGTCAGTTTGCTCTCAAAGGCATATTTCTTCCATCTTTTCTATCAGACAATAAATAAAAGCTTAATAGTAAACCAGAGTCTGCAGAAAAAACCCTGAAATTTCCAGTATCATTTTTGGCCAAGACCTGCAGCCTTTTCATGGAATTGGAACCCTACGTTATTTATTCAATTTGTGTGGGATTCTGGAAAGACTGAAGCTTCTAGATAAGGAGGAAATAGTGGCCATTCAGCCATGCATATGCTCTGTCAGAAGTCTGGGAAGTCAGGTCATTTCCACAAAACCACTCAGATTCAACAGCTGGAAAATTCCCATTCAAGAAGTTCCCTGTTAGTATTGTGTACAGGCTCCAACTATAAGTTCTTCAACATAGAGATAATGATATATTTGGGCAATTGGAGCTTAGCAACAGGGAATACCTGCCATTGGTTGATACCTCCATAAGCTAAATGATAGCATGTACTTAACGAGGGACAACTGCTTTAATATGCAAGGTTTGTGTTACGGAGTTAGGATGAACCTTTTGACAACAGCCTCTTTCAAATGTCTCATTTACACTCTAAAAGCCTCTGCTTCCTGTAATAACTGGGAGGGAGAGGAGGGAAACCACAGGTAAGCTGATCCACTCCCCCAGGTGCCTGTGCACACAGCTCCTGTTGGATCAAAGCAGAGCCATGCAGAGGAGGCCGAGGGGAGAACGTGGCCCCTGGCATTTTACAGAGAAATACGCTGGAGCACGCCTTGTATTTAGTCAGGATCCAGCACGTATCTTTGATGTGTGATAACAGAGAGGCAGGTAAAAGCGTAAGGGGAGGCCTAACAAGTTATAGCATAGGTGGGAAATGCAGTTGCAAGTTCAGGGTAAGTTGAATGAAGTAACGTTTATGCTTTTCTAGGAGAGACCAGATATGTATTTCAGCTGTGAAATGATCCAGGCAAGGGCAGAAAAGCACAAGATACAGAAATCTACAGACAGTTAATAAGCTTGGAGGTAAGATGAAGGACCCAAGGGTTGGAGTGAATTATCAGGAGGAAGTAGTTGAACACGGGCAAAAAACCCCATTTCATGCACACAGAGCTATAGCCAAGACAGCAGGATGACATTTAGACGGGGTAACTCATTACTGTAGACCTCAAGGCACAGGATTGTTTTCAGTTCCACTGATATTTGCAGTGATCAGGAGCAAACTGGATGCAAGAAATGTACTTGTTACAAATTTTGTGTATTAGCATCACCTTAAGCTTTATCCCTAATGACAGAGGGATCGCATGAGCCACTTGGATTTTTAGATGCAAATGCTTTTTGGCACTGGCCACACAAAACACACAGGCTGAGGGGCTAACCATCATCAACATTATAGATTACATCTGAACTTTGGAGGTTTCAAACAGTCCTGTGTAGTCCATCTTCTCTCTCTTCTTAATTTCATGGATCTTTATCCTACTCAGGAATTAACAAAGACAAGAACCAATTCTTGCTACCAAAGTTGTAAGATACCATTTGAGTAATCTTTATTAATCTTTGGGGAAGGGAACCTTTCTGCCTGGGGTACTTCAACGTATAACATTCATACATGTTTTCCATTTACAGGCCTATAGCACAAAGATTTCAGAAAGAAATAAAGTGACTGAATAAATTAAGTCAGTTTTATGCTCTCCATTTCATATTTATTGTTCTTTAAGGAAGAAAGCATTCTCATTGGATTTTTTAAAACAAGGCTTAAATAAGCACAGTAAGATTGTGCAGGAGAGTCTTGTTTGTGCATGCTGCACATGTTTGAATGGCAAAAATAAGCTACTGTGTAGAAATTGTAATGTTGTTAAATACCTAGCAGAAAGCCAAAGAAACCAACTTGGCCTGATTTGACTGGTTTTACTTTTCTAGGATGCCTTCAGCAAGCTTTTGTTTGTCTTTAACTTTACAAGGAAGTGAGTGCAAAAAGCCTGGAAGATGTTCCTTTGAAACTTTTCTATGTAAGGGAAGTAGAGAATTTAAATTCCCTAAAAACCAACCAAACAAAAATAATGTTTAGGCTGCTTGTGAAGACTCTTATTTCCTAAAGAATTATTTTCTGCTCCTTTTAAAGATGTGATTGGTTTGATGGCCAGAAAGAATATGACTGCTGAATGCACTTGCTAAGAGCTGTGAATCATCAACCTTCAGTGAGTGGCCAAATGTTGGTTTAACCTTCTTAATCCTACAAGGACCACCAGGAGGTGGTCCAATGATTTTGGCAGTCAGCATTACCCCCAGGAGAGGAGGGAGGAAGAAGGTTTGACAAGGTGCATGGTAAATAATGGCACCAGATCATCTCTGCCTTAGATACTGAAAACCTCTTGGTACAACTGGAATTGCCATAGAGTGGATAGATTTATTCCCCCTCCCAAATCATGATATTCTGACAAACTTCAATTTCAGACTGAGAGTTCTTGTACAAAATAATCATAGAAGACTATTCTGCCTGAGCATAAATCCAATTATATACTTGGCCTTGTCCAATTAACTTTTAAAAACTCAGCTTTTAAACCACAGAATAAATTTCTTTGAAAGGAAAAGGATTTTTTAAATAACAAGATGTCTATCATACAGTTTTAACAAACTTCACACAAGAGCATGCCAACACTTTTCTGAGCCATATGTGGATTTCTGTTGTCAGTTAGAAATCTTGAATATCCCATGCAGGAACTACTGACTAAAGCTGTTTATATTATAGAAGTAAACAGAAAAATTTTGGATGATTCTTTGCATTTCATCATTATTACCAATTTAAGGCACTTTCAAACACAATAAATTTGTATTGTTCAGAAACCATCAAGTTTTATGAATAGAAACAGACATCGTGTTTTATATGAACTTTCAAGCCCGAACAGCTGTAGCTGACTACAAAGCTAATGCTCTTCAAGCCAAGAGCCATCTTTTTGTGTTGTGGTTATGTAGCGCCTCACACCAGAAGTTTATCCTTAAACCAGTAACTCCTCTGGTAGAGGTTTACCCTTTAGGATAAAACTGGCACAGGATGGAACAGCCCCATATTGGACTGAAGAAAGTTGTTGTGACCCTTGTGCCCTAGGAAGGGTGAAGTCTCAAACTTGCTCTTGCAGAAAAATCCCAAAAGCAAGAAATTCCAGGGTGTCAGTTCCCTGTTCTATCTCCATCATAAAAACACAAGAGCAAGGGCCAACACCACAGCTTGCTCATGCTGAGAGCTGAAAGCCATGATCCAGCTGCTTTGGCTGGTGCAGCCCTTTAATATCTCTGGAACTCCCCAGGCGCTGCGCTTGCTTTACAGCAGATCAGCCTGAGCAGCTTGTTTGTACTCAGCCTAGAGCTCAGCACACAGCGTCCTCAGCACGGATAGAGCCATCTCAGCTGTGATTAAAATCCATCAAAAACAGCAAACTGAAGAAACACTATTGTCTTTCCACAGTTCATGATCTGCACTTTGGGTTTTCTGGGACAGCTCAGCTAATCCATAGGAGGCCAGCGAACGTGCACCCAGAGCACTGGCACAGTCAGCACTGTTCGCTGCAGCGAGGGCACGTTAAGTCAAAATCCTGGCAGCATTAGAGAAAGCTGCCCCAGGACTGATGAACTTCCCAAACATGAGAGGTTCCACAGCTACCTGTGGGTTCTTAGCAGAAGCCACTCCTCTGAGTCAATGCTTACCTCAGATATGGGGGCACAGTTCTGCTGGAGCAGGCGGGTCTGAGGTTAAGTACAGTTGTTAAAGATCTCTGCTCATGTTTTGTAAAATGAGAGTACTGGGACTTAGCATCCTGGTGAATACCTGGCTCTGCCACCAGTGTTTTCCTCTTACCTGTTCTAACTATGCCCTGTGGTTTTTGGGGATGTGAGTGGGTCATGATTACTAGTGGTATTGGTTGTTATTGGTAGTGGTTGTTATCCCAGCTCTGGTCCAAGCTTCAGAAAGGACCGCTCCTAGTTACCTTCTTGTGCTGGGTCTAATGTTCTGAGGTGCTGCCAGAATGCAGATGTTTTCAAAACTGGAGCACCTGAAAGGCCATTTACAGGTTTCCCCACTGATATTTATTGATGTTCTTGGTCACATAGCCTTCTTCCTCCACCACAGACCTCCTCTTCCTCCAAGGCCTGGCCCAGTGCTTTGCCACAAGACTGCCCTCCCTCCCTTCCCCAGCACGTCTCCTCCTTCATCCTCAGAAAAGGGGCTACTACAAACTTCCAGCTCTGTGTGGACTGTATGCAGCCTAAGCATCTTTTAAATGCTACCAATATACCAAGGATTTACACTACACAACAGATGCTGCAGTAGAAAGTTAAGAGTCACTGTTTCAAATTCGTCTCTTGAACTATTAAAAATCAGTCTGGATTTTTGTTTTTTAAAAAATTTGCAGTGACAACAGCATCCCTCATTTAAAAAGGAATATAAAATTTTATCAAAACCTACTAAAAATGCAAATCATGGAATCTTTGCTATTTTGGAGAATGATAGTTAGGAGTTGACAAACAGTCTACTCACCATCTGAGAGAGCTTGTCACAACACACATAAATTAACCCTCCCCCCCCAAAGTACAGTAATCTAAAAAAAAATATGGATTTTTCTTTTCTCCTACTACAGCCCACGGAGAATTATCTTCTTTGCAGAGCTTCCTGTGATGTATTGCTGCTCAATCATGCATGCACCTTTGAAACAGCATCACAAGTTCTTCCTGACAGAAAGGAATGTGTTCCTACTCCAAGGTTACCTTTGTTCAAAATATACAATAGAAACTAGATGCTAATGAGAAAATAAATGCACAGCGCAGTCTTTGGAAATGGCACTGCTGAAGCTATCACCTTGCCTGAAGCAATAAATTCCAGGCGAGCACAGACTGTATTTTTAAAATTTATCACCTAACAGACTAACAAGCATTGATTATATGTTTTTCTTTGAGTAATTGCCAATATCATTAATATGTTCAAATTTATACTTAAAGAAAACAGATTCTGTACTCTTCTACAAAGGAGAATATATAGGAAGAACAAAGACTAGAATTCCCTGCCAGAGGAGAATCCTGACAAGCCCCCAACTTCAGTTAACTGGGACAAGCTTAGCAAGGAGGTAAGATTGTCACTGAGGTTAAGAGCAGTGAGAGATCAGGGAGCAGTCCTTAGAGCCCACAGCTGGGACAGGCATCACCCTCACTTGGGACCCAAGCCCCCCTCAGGGGTCCCAGCCAGCAGCTCCTGTTGAAGACCTCATGAAGAAACAAGAAGCTCTGCAAGTGCTTCCAAAGCCAGAGACAGTCTGGCTCCCACTGCTCCTTCATCTCTGAGTAGAAGAGAGTTTTTTTTTCTATGGCAACCTAATTTACATCCGGTTAGCTTAACCAAAAATTATTTTGGAAGCTTCCTTCCCCTTTATTTGGTACAGAACAGCCAGAATAAAACCAGAATTGTTCCTACAAGGTAGTAGCAATCCTTGACCATGAGCATTTGGCACTTGTGCCAGCACAGCCTTCCATTGAAAGGCAAGCCAAGAGCAGGGCATGGTTTCCAGGTCCTACCAGGAACACCACAGAAAAAATGAGTAAGAAGAGGAAAGCACTTTATTTTCTCACTGCATTTCAGGGATGTTCCCCATTCTCTGCTACACTGAGGCATATCTGTACATGACAACCACGTGCCTTATTCTGGCTGTCAAAGAACTGACTCCTAAGTAGTACAGAAGATACTAGTTAAAATACCAGATCCTCACCTCTGGGAGAACTGAAGTAACAGTATTTCCCAGGGGAAGGGCTTGCCCCACTCTCTTTAGGAAATTCTGGAAGAGCTGTTGGGTTAGTGAGACAGGCACAAAAGCAGAGAGTAAGCCTGTTGGAAGCCCAACTCCATGACTCTCCCTCCACTCTGTAACTCAGTCCTTCACATCCCCTATCCTCTCACCAGGGCTTTCAGAATCTAAACAAGACCTGGATCAGCATTTGTTGCACCTTCCTATATCATATTTCTCATGTTGCCACTGTAGGTTTCAGCCAAGATACAGAAATCCTATCTCAAAGAGGCAGCAGGAACACAAAAGCTCTGGATAAGGAGTGATACATTTTTCCCTACACAACATTATAGATAGGAAATAAGCTGCTCATTTATCAGTTGTCACCATTCTAACAATGCTAAAACTCTTTTATTTCTGAATATTATCCTTAAACATGTCCTGAACAATTAACTAGTGTAACAAGAAAAAAATAACCAGAGCCTGGTGCAGATAAGAGAAATATCTTTGTGGAAGAGGAGCCTTAAGAAATCTAGAGAACATTAGATATATATCACATACATTCTAAATTTAAGATCGAGGGTAATTATTTTAATGTGAAACTTTCAATCACTGCTCACCCTACAGAGCTTCCCCACGGATTTGAGTTTGAGTAATGTAGTAATGACAGCATTACCACTTGTAATAGAAAGAATCATTACAGCATCATTATCAAGGAATTACTCTTGCAATTAGTAATAATTCCCACATTCACAGTCAAATAAGTAACACTCTCCCCATTAATTTCATTTTCTCTGCAAGGCTAGAGTAAGCAGCTGTCCTAATCAATGTGTTTTAATACACCTGTCTGCTTCTTTGTCTAAATAGTTCCTAATCCCCTGCTTTCGAAGAGCACTGTGTCTAGTCAGATAATTTCACAAGGATCTAACTATATGATCTGTCAGGTTAGCAGGCAGGTAAAAAAAATGAATTCTTCATGTTTGACCTGGTTCTCCAATGTACTCTAAATGGAAATCACACCTTTCAGATGCATTTACAAGAGAAGAATAATAACTGAGGATGGTGTAAAACATTATCCTGTGTGCATCAAGTTGTTTGCAGTGGCTCTCTGACTACTACTGGTAAGCGGCAGCTCATAAGAGTATTGCTGTATAATTACTGCAATACCTTTCTGTTCACACAGGTTGATCTAAAGCCTATTCAAGCTACCAAAAAAGAGCAGCCCAAGTTCAGATTTCAGGCCCACACAGCACATGGGAAAGGCTTTTGTTTGTTTCTTTTGAGCACACATACTCCTTCAGGGAGGCTCAAGGACTGAGGCCTTTCATCCTTTGTTAGCTTCTATTTTATTAACACCTCCATCATGGCCTGCCCTTTCAAGGGAGATTTCTAGAAAGAATTTAGACTTGCAATTCTATAATATGTGCATGAAGTATTTTTTTAACACAATGAACCATACACATTGAGGCTCTAGAGTATTTTCTTTCCTTAAGACAAGAAATCTCTGCTTACAATACAGAGCAAGGATGCACTGCAGAGGAAAGATGATGGTTTTTCCTGGTACTTCCAGTGATGCCACTGCAGCCATCAAGGAGCTAGGAAGGGCCACAACACTCATCTGTGCTCCGTTCCTCTCGGCTGACTGCAAGGAATGGCTTTTCTCCATGGCAGACCTCAGGAGAAAGCGCTGAGCCCAGGGCTGCATTCAAGACCCTGCCTCCCTCACACAGTGCCTAAGCAGGAGCCAGAATCTTACCTTAGGTAGGGACACTGAATTTCTGAAATCCTTTTATGAGTTCTAAGCACACAAAAAGAGAGAACAAAACAACCAACCTTATGACATAGCCTGTGTAGTACATTAGATGGATGTACCAACCTTATGTATAATTCTATTACATTCCCCTTCATCCCCCAGTTTAACTCTTTGCAGAAGCCTTCCTCAGTGAGATCTTACAGCTGCTTTATATGAAAGCTGATGAATACATTCATTGTTTCTATACAACTCCAAGGCATATAGTTTCTTAGTAAATCAGACATTCAATACACAGAGGAAAACACTGTAAAATAGTACAAGATACAGTAAGCAGTACTTGGATTACTATCAATAATTAAATAGAAACCAGTGGAGAGTAAATCTGATGTTCCTCATGCAGATTTTTCCCACTTTGCTGATGTTACATAGTCTCTTTACTTCAGCTCATGATCCTTTAGGACTGCAGAGGATCTCTTGAGCCATCACAACAATTTTGCTATCACGTGCTCCTATGTCATGCAACGCTTCAGATACTAACCAAATACCAGCTTATGTCTAACTTCAGATGCCTTACCCACATTATATTTACTGTGAGCCTTTTCTAGATCCCTGCAGCTCTCATCTGGGAAACCTCCTTACACTCAAACTAAATTTATTCTCAGCTAGACTATAAGTATTCACTCTATGCCAAGCATAGAAGTACCATAGCTGTTATGGTTTAAGACTAGAAGAAAAAGCAAAGTCTGCAGGGGGAGGTAATATCTTTCACTAAATAAATTTATACAATGGGAAAGCACTGAGCAAGCTTATACATTCACAGGCCAACTACAGAATTCTTCTCCTTCCTGCTGTCTATTCCTCTTGTACTTATAGTCAGCAATCACACCCTCTCCTTAGTGTTCATTTCACAAAGCTGTACAAGACAAGCTGTTTCTCCTATGAGAGCCTCAACCTCCTGTCTTAGGATTCCCTGTTCTTCATAGCATTAGCCATAACATACCTCTCCCAGCCTGGGATGGCAGTCTGCCACTCTGCACTTTCAACCAGTGTCCCAGAGGCAGCCCAGGGACCACCAGAAGAATTCTGCTTGGAGGAACCAGAATTTCAAGCATCCTCTGAAATTATTTTTTTTCTTTTTATTTGCACAGTCTTATCACAAAGGAAAACCATGACATGTTTACATTAACAATTCAGTATCAGTAACAGACGTGTGTTGTCTGAGCTTGTGTGATGATCTCCATTGTTTGATACTTAAAAACAACCCTGGGTGCTTTCCTTCTGCTCCCTAATGGTATTTGTAATTAGAGATCCACTTCTTGCCTCTCTCACTGTGAAAAAGAATGTTTCCCAGCTTTAGTACTGATGGAAAGTAGTGCTGAAGTGCCTATCACAAAAATGAATAATGCTACAAGTAGGAATTCTGTCCCCACAACACTTGTACAAATGAATACATAGTTTTCTTCATAGGAAGGTCTCATTTTTGGATGATTCTAACTCATTGTGCTTTGTAAAGCCCTGAGGTCAGATAAGATTTTTGCTTCAAGTGAATGAAAAAAAACTTGGCATTCCTCCAGTCATAGTAAAATGAAAAACACTGAGATCTCTCAGAGCAATTTGTTCTAGCAGAGTGCTCAGGCGATGAGACTTGAGCACGATCCTGCAAGTCACAACTCTACAAACAAAGCCCTGTATTTATAGCAGATCTCCTCCTCCCGATGTTGGGATTTGAGCTTGGAAGTGCCATACAAGGGCCCAGATGAGATGCCCCTCTTTTCTACTCCTGTGCAGGGCAGTTGTGTTCCTGGAACACTCTACCCAAGTACCAGAGCCCAGGTGAAAGGAAAATGGAGACTGTGTTTTGGTTTCTCTCCTTAAAAAACAAGGAGAGGAAGTCCACAGCCAAGGGAGTGTGGAACAGTGGCCTCTATGGCCTTTGATTTTTGCTCCAGAACAAGAAGTTGAACTTAGCTGACCCTAAGCACAAGCTAATAGATCCTGTTACAAAGCAGGTACATTGTTTGCAGTCATAAGAAACTGTCACTTCTCTGCTCCTTCATTGCTTTGTACAGCACCTAGCACTATGGGGGGTGAGGGGGGTAAGAAGGGTGGGAGACTGTTTGTTGTCTTATTCGTGTTGCAAGTATTTTGTTTACAGAGGCAATCGCTATGCTCAGCAGACTGAGTGCTGCATAAAGATCATAAAAAGAATTTGCCATGAATTAAAAATGAACAATACTTAAAAATCCCATTTTCCTATTCTCCTAGCAGCATGCTGCACAGCAAGGTAACTTTTCAAAGAAAGCCTCATCAGTTCTGACACTTTATAAAATGCAGAGCCTGACCTGTTCAGCATTTACATAGCTCACTGATCAATTAGAATGCAGCACTAAACAGCAGTGCTCAGGACACAGATATTTCTTCACCTTGGCCCTCTTTGACCTCCCCACACAGTAATGAATTTTCTTCCTGCTTGCCCTGCAGAACGGATCAACCTTAATTATCCCACAGAAGACCAGCATTGACCCAAATTTATTGGAAAATTGAGGGACTGTCATACTAAACTAAAAGTCTGATATCACATCAAAGTTAACTCATAGCACTGTTATATATCTCTGCAGCCAGGACTGCAGTGCAAGTCAGCTGTCTCGGACTGAAATGCATGGCAGCCTCACGGGGAATCAACAGTCCGGCAGTTTTCCCTCTTTCCTCCATCTGCTCTGGGGTCCTAGCATCCCCCAAAGTCAAGGCAGATCTGAGGTCTCACTAGAGCTGCCGAGTGCCACAAAGATGGAAAAACAGCAGCCACAAAGCCAACCTGCCTGGACAACAGGATGTGCCCACAAGCACAGCACACCCAGCACAGGGGGGTGGGAGTCTGAGGACCACAGCACTGATTTGGTATTTATAGACTCATGGAATACCAGATTGGAAGGGACCTCAAGGATCATCTGGTCCAACCTTTCTTGGCAACAGCAGTCTAGACAAGATGGCCTGGCACCCTGTCCAGATGAATCTGGAAATTGTCCAATGATAGGGAATCCACCACTTCCCTGGGGAGCTTATTCTAATGCCTGATTGCTCTCATTGTGAAAAAATTTCCTCTTATATCCAAATGGAATTTCCCCTGAAGTAACTTGTACCCATTACCCCTCATCTTCTCTGTCTCCTTGTAAAAAATGGAGTCTCCATTTTCTTTGTAGCCACCTTTTAAATACTAGAAGGTGGTAACAAGGTTTCCCCTAAGCCTTCTTTTCTCAAGGCTCAACAAACCTAATTCTCTCAGCCTTTCCTCATATGGCAGGCTTCCCAGTCCTTTCATCATCTTGGTGGGCCTTCTCTGGACCCTCTCCAGCCCGTCCACATCTTTTTGTATAGCAGGGACCAAAACTGAATACAGAATTCCAGGTGTGGCTTGACAAGCGCTAAGTAGAGCGGGATAATGCCTTATCTCCGGCTGGTGAGACCAGGGCTCAGAAGAGAGACTTTGAACAAATCATTCACCTCCTCTGTAACACAGGAGCTGAGATCTTCCTCACTAACAGCTCTGTTAGAGGCTCAAATTCTTTACTAATTAAATCTTGCAGCCACAAAGATATTTCCACATGCAACTTCCAGCAGTGTGAATGTGTTAGGCCTAGATTGTAAGGATCTATTAAGCATACAGGTAGGCTCCAGACAAGCAAAGTTAATTAAAACCCAATCATAAATCAGTGTAATTAGAAATAAAATAAATGTGAGAAGTAGCCATAATGAGAGCCCTTCATGAATACAGAAGACGCAAATCATGCAACTGGATGCCAGTGCAGAAAGACTGTGCACTGCCCCATGAAGTGCATTTCCCGATATCTAAGTTACAGTTGAGGCGTTTGCAAACATAAAAGTCTCTGTGGCATTTCCTTTCATTTTTTTTTTGGTGCCATGACTATCCTCATATGTGCAGTGGCAGCTTATAAATATAATCAGTATGGATTCATGCACATACAACCACTCTATTGTAAGTATTGCATTTTTTGTGGTATTTGCTGGGACCGAGAGCTGAGCTGGAGGACAGAGGCAGCTGCGGAGCAGATCTGGGGTGAGGCAGAACTTCTTGCTGGAAAATCCATGAGTTTTTAAATTATGAAAATGAGGCTATGACTGGAATACCAAATGCACACAATAAACCCAGCTTACTGACCAAGGGAAGTACCATTGCTTCAGTGCTGTTTTCCCATGCAGGTAGAGGTGCCTTGATTGAGCAGTGCTTTTTCTGGGAATTAATGGGAAATCACGCTGTTCAATGCATGAAAGAATCTTTTTATAGAGGGTCATTCAAGTCAAAGCTGCCAATTTTATCAAAATTGCAAAGAGTAGTTACAAATCCTACCTCTCAGATTTTTTTTTCTTCAAGGAACAAACACTCTATATATTGAACCAAAAGCGTTAAAATGCATTGATGAGTCTGCCTGTGAATAAGGTCCTGAGCTACCCCAACCCGTCTTCTCCTGTTGAACCAAAGAAGATGCTCATAGCCCAGCAGGTTACATTTCAAATGACATCTAAGGTCCCAATGAGGTCATACAAACCAATACAGCCTTAGAGGTGAGGGAGGTCCAGGCCCACATCTAGGATTTGCAACTCTGGACCAGCTTAAGAGCTTCAAGAGAATAATTACAACTTAACACCACTGAATGTCCAGCTCATACTAATGAGGCAAACCCCTATCCTACCAAACAATCAACAGTAAATTCCCCGCCTCAGTGAATTAGCACAGTAGGATGTGGAAACTCTCTGCACAATCTCCTAAATAGCTTTTAAACAGCAACATTTTAAGATTTATTATTTATACTATGGCAGTACCCAAAGACTTCAGTTAGGATTGGCGTCCTGTGGTGGTAGATACTGTATAAATACATAAGAAATTATTCTCCTCTGCACCTTCTTCCCCAAGGACCTGCAATTTTTACTGGAGATGAAGCTTGGAAAAATACAGGGAACTGCCCTAATGGGAACTCATAGGCAGAATGCAGCAATGCAGATGTAGAGCCCAACAGCTCTGAAATGCTGACACCTTTAAAGCAACTATATAGTATGTATCAGCAATCCCTGCAGATCTATGAACTATCAGATCAACCCTTTTAGACAAGGAACCAGTTGGAGTCAAACTGCATAAGATTCAAAAGCATTTTTTTCAAATTCTAACTCATAGTCTTTATTACTAATTGTTTTACAGTGGAAGTAATAGAGCAAGAAAATTATGTGCTTAATATACCAAGTAGCTAACTTAAAGCAATGATTTAAATTTATGGAGTTGAGCAGTACAATGGAAGTTGGTTTTATTTTTGTCAGCCTCTTTGATGCTGTGTATCAGTGTAATGTCCAGGGACTGATACCTTCTTCCATCAGATAAGAACATTTCATGATATTATCTGCCTGCCCAGAGGAACTGGCTAAAAATCTGACTCCCATGGGTCATTCCAGTCTGGAGAAATAATTAATGGTGGAGTCTGATATCTTTGACACAATCCTGTTTGCATTCAAATTATGTACAAAGCCCTGTTTCCCTTCACACACCAGGAATGAAGCAGCAGGAGAGAGCTCTAAGTCCCTTTTTAGCCAGCAAAAAGCTGCATTCAGCATTTTCTCAAGACTGTGCTGCCACTGCTTTTTTCTGGCTGCTTATGCAGATGATCTGATGCCATTCTGCCAGGTCCACAGAATGGCACCTTGTGAAGCCCCTACAACTCCTCTGACTGGTGACTTCAGCTTGTGCTTTTGGTGGATGCTTTGACATATGAAAGTACAGCTAGCTGCTGTATTTTTCCAAAATGAAGAGGCAGCCATTAACAAAAGGTTTACTGTGACTAAGCAGTTACTCTATTTCATGCAACTCATAACAATACAAATTATACTTTTTATATAGCCAATTTAAAGAACAGGCAGAGTCACAATCCTGAGTGGCTTTCTGGCCACTCAAGCGCTGTGGGGTGGGGGCAAGTATCAAGCATGTTGCTCTAACACCAAGACAGCACTTGTCTCTGCAGTCCCAAATCTGATCCCAGCTACTTCTGTAGCTTCTCCCCTTGCCTGTGACCAACCCTGAAGGAGGAAGTTTCACTGCAGCCCGTTCAGCTGAAAAGACAATATTTTGGCATTGTAACTGGCTGCCACAAACACAGACTTGAGGCACACAGCTGCCTGGCACAAATATACAGGCAACTCAAAAGCACGGCATGGCATGTACTGCTTCTTTGTGTTCAGCTCCACTTTTCTCTTGAGGTAGAATGCTTCAAGGTTGAAACCTTGTTGCTAGCTTTATTTATATATATATATTTTTTTTTATTGACATCATGTGTTGTCACCATGCCACCATCCTAGTTCCATTTTAACCCATATGCTGCAGCAGCATCCCACTGTTCTAGCGCTTGTTCCCAGATTATGGACTGCATCTCTAAAACACATGCATGCACCTGTAGTAGCACAAAAGCTGGCCCTGTATGAGTTTGTGCTGCCCCTTGCAAGTTTGCTCCAGTGCATGTATATTCCCCACCACCCCACACTGCTGTTTTTGCACATGGAAGAAATTTGCATTCAGACAAGTGTTTAAAAGCCCTTTTGCATTTCTTACAGCAGCCATCATCAGAAAGGTGGTATAGATCAATGAGCTAAGGGTGAGAAATATTGATTTCCCTCTGAGGTTTATTTGCAGTATGGCTGAAAGACCTAATATTAAGAGACAACAAATTGAGCTATCTTGCCACCCTGGGGCAGTTTGGACAGGGTTATGTGAGTGCAGGGGAAGTGCAACAAAACACAGCGTTACCCTGCAGACAGGGAAACATAAGAAACAACCCCAAAATACAGGCAGCGTCAGCAGCAGCAAAGGGTCAGACCCTGCAGTAGGGAGGCCTCCACACAGCAATCCAGAGCCTACCTGCCATGTCTGATGCTCTTCTCACACAACAAAGAGTGGCCACAGGTGATTTCCTGGCACCTTGAGCTCCAGGTGTTCTCCAGGGGCCATTCCACAGCTACTTTTCTCCTACCATCCTGCAAGGGGCTGCTATGGAGAGCCAGGCTCACCTCCTCTTCCCTGCTGAGGAGCCAGGGTCTGGAATCAGGAGTACATAGAAAGGTTTGTGTGAGAAGGGACCTATAAAGGCCATCTAGTCTACTCTCCCCTGCAATGAGCAGGGATGTCTTCAACTTGATCAGGTTGCTCAGAGCCCCATCCAACCTGTCTTGGAATATTTCAAGGGATGGGGCATCTACCACCTCTCTGGGCAACTTCTTCCAGTGTTTTGACACCCTCATTGTAAACAATTTCTTCTTTCTATCTAGTCTAAATCTTCCCTCCTTTAGTTTAAAACCATTATCCCTTGTCCTATCACAACAGGCCCTGCTAAAAAGTTTATCTCTGTCTTTTTTATAAGGCCCCTTTAAATACTGAAAGGCCACAATAACACACTCATGGAATAAACACCCAGAGGAAACAAGGCAATATTATTATTTTTTTAGTTTTAAATAAAAGGTTTTCTTTGTTACGTTTGCATCATGGGGAAGAGCTTCTCCATGGGTACTTCATCCACCCACCACTGCTGGTCCTGCCCATGGCTCCTAGCACCAGGCCCGCGGCACATCCCCACACATGGAGCAGTGAAGAAGATGGGCACGGCATGGCCGGCCCTGCTCAGTGTTCAAAGCCTGACAGAAAAAGGGTGCTGAAAGCATAGTGGGGAGCAAGGGCAGGATGTGGCACCTAACCCTGCCAAAGCCATCCTGTCATGGCAAAGGGCACATCTCCTCCTAGCCCCCAGGCAGGGGAGAAGCCATTTTGAGGGAGGCGGGTGAGGACAGCCATTTTATAGTCCCCAGAGTCAGCACCTCAGCACTGTGCCTAAGGGGAGAGGCCCTCCCTGGGCAAGAAAAGCACCTTTTTCCTGTTTCTTACTTCCTTTTTCCTTCTCTCAGGAGTGCAACCGGTGCCTTCCTTCTGAGGGCAGCTTTGGCAGTAGATAACAAGACTGACCCACAGTGGCAGCAGGGAAGTTACCTCAGGTAAAGCAAGCAGTGCCTTATCCATGAGGACACACAGAGATATCCTCCTTCCTGGAGAGCTGTTCCTCCCTCACAAGTTCACCCACAGTCTCCTTAGCTCTGAGGAAGTCTCCTACCAATTCAGGGGCCCTTTGCAATTGGGGCAGCCCTAGCCTGTGTGCACAAGGGAGGGACACCCACCAGCAGGGCAGAGACATGCCAGAAACTCCAGCACGGGCCAGTAGCAGGACTGGGAGCAAAACTATCTCATAGTCCCTTAGACAGGGCAGTCCCAGTTGTTGTACAACCCTGCTTTTTAAAGGGGATATGGGATTACGGCATTGTTTACTCACCCCTGGAGGAAGGGCTCACAAGGAACATCTCACTCTGTGATAAGATGGATGTTCCATGGCCTTTCAGTGAGCCACAAAAGGAAAGAGCACCAGCTCCGAGATTGGCACAGGAGAAGCACTTGAGCTGCTTTCAGTCCGTAAGGGAGGCAGAAACACTGCCAGGAGCTGAAATGTATTAAGTGTGCAAGCACGGGTTTTAGTCTGTTACTTCGGGAAATTAATTTCTACCAAGTTTTGCAGCTTCCCCTCCTGCTCCATGGGCCCTGTGATGGTCATTTGTCACTGCTGCTCAGAAGAAAGGCGAATTTCAGGAAGGCAATGAGGCATTCGACAAGCTTTCCAGTTAAGTGTGGAAATACCACACACTGTCATATAACAGCATTGTAAGCGGCAACGCCTCTCAGACGAGTTCTATGGTTACATCCCTAGGTAGTGATGAAAGCTTCTTTTGTTAGGTTAAAGAAAAAGCTCAGGGAGGATATGCTCCAGAACAGGGAAAAATATGAATAAGCAGAAGATGATTAGACGCTCTGTCCCACAGACATCATGCAAATAAATTGATGCGGAAATCAGAAACCTTTTCTCCCCAGGGCAACCCAGGCCCCTGTGTTGAAATCTTGCATCACTTCCTCACAGAGCAGCTGAGTCCTGCCTGGCATAACCTGCAGGTGTTTATTTAGTGCAAGAAACTGGCTGCAATGGAAACAACATCCTTTTGACCTTGTTGAGTAAATGGATTGCAGAGACTAAGTACTGTTTATTTCAGAGGCCATTAATTGAATAGTGACCAGTCTTCTTGCCAGCTAAAAAAAAAAGAACAGGACTCTCTCAAACAGCATTGGAACACGCCTGCCTTGTCCTGTCAACCTCCTAACCTTCTGAAGTCTGCTGCTCTCCCGTTTTCCCAGCTGAAATCCTCCTAATCACAAACAAGATTTAATTCATACTCTGGATAGAAAACAGAGGTCAGTGGGAAGATACAAAATGGTATATGTTAGAGTAGGAATGAATAAGCTTAGCACCTTGGCTCCAGTGCAAGTGAAACCTAAAAAGAGGTGCAGCCTACTTCAGTCAACACTTCTTTATCACTGCTTCTTGTCTTTCTAGATATATCCTGCTCTTCTTACAAAAAAATACTCTTCCTCTGGTAGAGTGAGCCAGTTCTGTGGTTATGTGTAAGTAATTGTAACGCATGCAGGTGTCAATCAAAGGGCAACAAAACTGGTTTAACTAGCATACCAAGGGGTCTGGCAGAAGGTGCCAGTGACACCAGTTTTGGCTTAGGTCTGAAGTTACAATTGTCTTCTCCATCACAGTTTACTAAGAAATATGTGTGTTTTCACTCTAGCTAATCAACTCTCTCCAGTTCTGGTTCTGAATGGATAAAATATAGGGTTTATTTCCACGTTGCCTTGTGCAGTTCAAGATCTCATTTTACAAAGCTCACAAATTACAGCCATTTTCCTTTCACATTTACCTGTGCTTTCACATCTGCATTGCATGGGTAAAAGACTAAGGTCCAAGGCAAAGTTTGAAGTTAGTGATAAACAGCGAGGTGCTAACCTCAGATATCAGAATTGTTTTCTCCAGAAGCTAAAGTGCATCACAAGCCTCCCTATCCCCTAACCAAAATACCAGCTGTGTATTTCTTCAGGCTGACTTCAGGAGCATCCAGAGCAAATCCTGTTTGTAGCCCAGATGAGAGATGCAGAGAGGCACAATGAATCTCTCATGCCAGCCACCAGGCAATTTGCTTAATGGTTACAGGAAGACGCTTTGACACTGTGTTAATGCAGGTTTTAGAAAAGCCTACACAGATGAACATTGGAAAAGGGAGATTCAAAGTGCTCATAACGTGATCACTTTTTGCTGATGTCCCTGTTTAATTTGGCACCAAATGAATTGCTTTCTGCAGTAAGTTCCTGACAATCTGTCCCTAGGTTGGGGTGTAAAAGTCACCTGAGGGCAGCCAGTATTTTGCAGGCCTGATTCTGGTTGTCTCCAGAACAATCCTGCAGTACATTAACATATTGTGCATTCAGGGGTTCAGTCTTTATTCTGGATCCTTACAACAAATGAGAACCTGAAACAATGAGAGGCAGGAACAGAACGGGTTGGACTGGCTCCTGTTCCTATTTATAGTGATTTGGTTTAGCTCCATGCATTTCAGCAAAAGCTGGATAAGGTTCAGAAGTACCAGTTCAAACTGGGGCACTGTTTATGCATCTACTAGCTTCGCTGGAGTTGATACAGTGGAATCAGACTTCCAGCTGAACACATCCTTAAGTGTGACTGCAAGGTGAAAAGCATTATAGAGCTCAACAAGAAGGGAATCCATTCCTCTAATCTCAGACATCTGTAGAAGTGGCACCTTTTTCGCCCATGGCAATATTATAGCTTGTCTCCATTTTATCTGTTTGCACCCTTAGTGAGGTTTGTCACATTTCCAGCTGTTTAGAGTGTCACGTCTCACCCTGAAATAGCCATGAAACAAGACAGCATTTGTAATAATATAAAAGTCACTTACACCTGAGTAAGTCATTTATCTCAGACCAGAACACCAGGGTAATAACTGAGATTAAAGATAGAGCAGTCAAGACAAAAAAAGGTAAATCAATCACTACATTAGGATATTTGAAGAATCATTTGCATGTACTCAAAAAGTATGATAGTTGCTATTAAGCCCAGCTGTAGCAGAGTCCCAAATTCATAAATATTCATCAAATAACCTTTTAGCAAAACTCAGTGACTATGATGGTGGCCAGCTACTGAATTCAATCTAATTGAAAACCTGAGAAGTAATGAAATGATTGCATGTCTGTCTCTTCATTAAATCAGTGTGCAAATTTGCATAGATTAATTTGCGTCAAATTAATAGCTCCACTCTTGGCTTGTAGCCAAGAGGACTTATGATCAATCTATAGTTTTAATTCAATTCTGCACTCCCAAAATGTTGGGTGGTTTTTGCTGGTTTAAAGACAGAAAATCAGAGCTGAATATGATTTTCACCACTTCTGTCATTTCTCCCCATTTCTTCTGTTACGATGATTAATTATAATAAAATGTGTACATGATTAAAAAGAAAAAAAAAATCATGCAGTCTCAGCCATGGAGAACTGAGGTCTGGCTTGCCTCTCTGAAAATAAAGTCACATTGGAAGGCTTGAATCCTCAACTACATTGAATTCACCACAGGGTGTTGTATGTCTGGGGTTGAACAGACAACTTGAGGGCCTGTTTTATGGCCCAGAGCAGATCCCAAGCCTCGTGGGACCCTGAGTATTTCAGCACAACCTTGTCATTCATCAGGACCCCAGCCCATCATGCTCTGGAAAGGGTTTCCAGAGCATACAGAGTTTGCTTGATTTTCAGAAATCAAGAATTTGTTTGACCTATGTTTAAAATGTATTTAAACACACTAATACTCGATATACTGCGCTCTGTCAGAAAAACAATGATTCCTTCAGCCTTCAGTTACTTGAAGTTAATAATAGGAACAAACAGTGCACTCATTTACATTGTCAGCTTGCTTTTATTTTTTAACCTACTTTTTTTTTTTTTAAACAATCAGGCTTTAATTCAGGACATTTGATTAATCAAACTCAGACCATCTGCTGCAGTCCTGTCTCCTGCTGATCTGCATTGCCTGAAGTCAGTGACATGTTTCAGGGCTGCAGTCTCACACTGTCTCTTCCTCTGTCAGCTGTTTTACTGCAAATCTGCTCCTTTCACCCAGCATACAGTGACTGGGCTTTGTTTACTGTGATGACCATTTACTATAGCTGCAGTGCTAGACAATCTGTATCAAAATACAGGACATGTGCAAAAGCCCGTTATACAACAAACTGTTGTGTTGGCGGGAAAATACTATGAACCAAGGAAATCCTGGCAACCTAAAGAAATTCTTCACTAAAAAGAACTCTTCACAATTCAAACAATTCTAGCACCAACAAGCAATTTTAGCTTTCTCAGAGTTGCACTTTCCAGTATTCTGCCTTTGTGTGATTTTTTCCCCCCCCCCTCCCCTCGTTCTTGTGTTCAGAGTCATACTCAGAAACTCAGAGCCAAGCAGTATGGACTTTCACAGCCTAGGGATTTTGATGGGATTAGACCAGTTTTAGTCTGGCAGAGCATGCCCTAGTACTAGAGGTAACATGGCTAAGACCTGCTACTGCTTCACGTGTTTGTGGTATGAACGCTGCTATCTTTGGAAGGAGAGTGGGAATATGGCCCTTTAACAACTCTACCAGATCTATAGCAGCTTTCAGAGTCGCATGGGGATAAATAGCATGGTTAGATGGCAATAAGGGACAGGGCAAGGTTCAGTCACTACATATAAAACTTTTTTTTGGTGATGTACAGGCCTTCTGCAGTTGGATAAATATAATCTCTGGCAACATCAGATGTTGGAGTCCATCTCAGATGTCAAGTAGTAACAGCACCTTGAAAGAATCAGCCCTCACTTAGTCATGAAAACCAATGGGCAGATTATCAGAAGACATCAGTACAATAAACCACATTTTCCATGTCATCTACTTTTCACTGGTAATTGCTGAACAACAGAGTATCACAACACTAGTTTCCAAAAAGCCAACCCGGTTTTTATTCTTGTCTTGCTGTTACCTCTGAGATACTTGACTCTGCTGTGTTCCTGAATGTATGAAGATGGGACTCAGCATACATAACTGTCAAGTCAGGAGACTCTCCAAGACATTTATGGATGCATTAGGGATCAGGACTCTGCTATGCTGAACACAGCATACAAGAACAGAGCCATGCCCTGCCCTAAGAACATATAGGCTAAATAAACAAATTGATAGAGGAAAACAGGAGCCCAGAAAGGTGAAGGTTACAAGGGAAGTAATAGCACTCTTGTCTTCTGAGGCAAGGACTGGCGTCCCAATATATTGCACCCAGTTGTTTCCTTAGAAGCTGTTTCACCAACAGCGTCTGCAGCAAAGAAATGGGAAGAAGTCTACATCACACAGACTAAATGAGGAGAGCACGGGAAGGGTTTGTCAATCCACCTAGTCTAAAAAAAAACAACAAAAAAGCAATGTTATTGCCATAACACTCATCAGCAGAGAATATGGGTCTCTCTGTACCTCCATAGCGTTTTGCCAGTCAGAAGGTGCAAGAAGCAAGCCAGGTGCATCATTTCTGGATGAGGTTTCAGTTTAAATGGACGAGGAGAGTACTGCGGGCTTTGAATCCAGAGTCTCAAACAAAACCATCCAGCCAAACTAACTTCTACCTATGGTCAGTTACTGCCATGGGAAAGACCCAGCTCTGTACAGTAACAAGCATCCTCCAGCTACTGAGGCTTATGCGATAAAAAGAGTTTCATTTTGGCAGAAGAAAAACCAAGGGATCGACATTGATGTATGGCAAAATTTTAATTATAGGAGGTCAAAGAGGCAGCTTAAAAGAGTTAGGCCTTTATTAATTGGGTAACAGTGATGCTGCATTTCAAAACAGGCTTAACACCTGCTAATTTCATTTCAGTGCTGCTGAAGCTGAGTCAGCTAACCAAGCCTCTTCTGGATCAGGCACGTTCAGAGCAGCAAAGATATTCCTTGCCTTCATGAAAGTGTTGTCCTCTCTTTAGTAAGGACACTACAGGGGAAGGGGGGAGAAAGGATGACCCTCTCCCTCCTTTAAGCCTGACAGTACCCTGTCCAGCTAGAGCCAAGGGGAAAGAGGACAAGAAGCATCATAATAGGAAATCCCATAAATAAGGGCTATTATACTTGCAAGACTGGTGGAGGTAGAGGAGTATTTCCCTTCCCCTTAGAAGTAGGGATTTGAGACAGACTGAGTGAGTTTCCCTGAGTCCAAGTAGGTCAGTGAGAAGGCAGGAATAGACCTGGTTCCTGCTATTGCTGCAGGCCAGGCTCAGCCTCTCATTGCCCTCTACCCTCTGCTAACTGATGATCTCCTCCTTGGTTCTCCCAGTATCTTTGTCCTGCCCTTTTACTTTGGGAAGGACAAAACTGATCTCTGGATGCTGCAGTGAAAGCAGGCTCCTGCTACCAAGGAAGCCTCTCTTTAGAAACAGTGAAAGCTGGCATGTAAACTAAGCAGTGCTGAAGCATCCCAACCACTTCTTCTACTACCCAAAATCAGCTCAGCAGGGCAACTGTTCCAGTGGGACTGAGCAGCCCTGGGCAACAAAGCCAGGTCCCTTCTTTCTTGTGAATGAACCAGTGCTTGTGAATTGAAAGTTCCATTCATTGTAAGCTCTAATTTTACTGGAAACGCAAGCAGCCCAGCACCCAAAAAAGTTCATCTGTGCAAGAGTTTGTTTTCCTATCTATTTTGCATGTATATGCTTCTCAATTGCATAGCTCTTCCATGTTTTTAACACAGTATGTGCTACTGTACATGCATGTCCACGCCATGCACTGCTATCAACACTACTATCCCCAGGCACGTTACGTGACTTGCAGAACAAATGTGGCCCAGATGCAGAGCCAGCCTGGATCTGCCTGGACTCATTAGCAGAGGTACCACATTGCTGGAACCTGACTACACTGTTGGCTTCACAAGACCTTCCTGGCTCTGAAAGCAACTCAATAACTTCTGCTCACTGTTGAGAAGCCATTCTATATTAGTTCTGCTGCTGCAGAGTATCTTGTTTCAGTTGCCCATATTTATGAAAAGTTAAGGTTTCAGTAACTTGACAGAGGACTTGAGGCAGATTCTACAGTAAGAGGACTGTGGCAGGCCGAATTCTTTATTTTGTTATTGCTTTCATTCTGTTCGGAGACCATTTTCACCCCGAGGCTAATGGTGAGAACATTGAGTCAGGGTTTTTTTAACGGAAGCCATTTTGCAGCCTCAACTACAACATTGGCTATTGGTGGAAACTATAATGCTAAACCTGTGTAAGAGCTCAGTAGTTGATAGTATAGCATTCACCTCATTTTCCATGACAAAAAGTTATAGTAATAGCAAGAAGCACTGCAAACCAACCGTAATATACTGAAACAGGACTTACTTTGCTGGGATTGGCACTTACTACAGGCTTATATGGTTCATTTACACAGCACAAAAGACAATTGTGAAATAACTGGAAGTTTAATATGGAAGAACATAATTGGGCTTGCTGGAGATAGATAGGTGGTCATTTATGAAAAGCAACCATCAGAAACAAAGGTTGGATTGTCTTCTCAGTTTCACCAATGTAAAGCAGCATGATTATGAGAGCAGAGAAAACACCAGGTATTTATTGTCCAAAGGGCTCAGGCTGATTTAAAGCAAGTATTTCAAGAGGTAATTTTTTGGATCCTGCCACAGTCCTTGCTGGCCAACTGGAATTTTAATGTTCTCATGTCTAATCAAGGTCCAGAATTTTCACAAAGTAGCTGACCCTGACGAATTACTTGTGTTTTTCCAGCCAATACTTTTGGTGCTTATCACACATTGCTTTGTTCTTCAGAAATAGATTTCTGCTGGCCTAAGTAGAGGAATTGACTGAACTTCTCATACCAGGTTCATTTCTAAAAATCAAAATAAGAAACTTTAAGGGTCTAGGCAAAGATATCCTTTTTTTTTTTTTTTTTCTTTCTGATGCCATTTCATTTACAAGAATTAAGTGCCATACTGTCATTAAAAAAAAAAAAAGTAAGACCTGAATAGATTGGAAGTCCAGACTACTGGGAAAGAAGCCACAAGAAAAACCCTTTCTTATTTCAGGTGTAAAACAGGTCCTTCATAAACATGTCATATAGCCCACAGCAGTGAGAGGCAGCTCACAGTGACAGGAGGATACAGCAGACACAAAAGGTCAAGCCCTTTCCATACCTCAGGATCAAACATCTTTCATCCTCTGTTCAACACTTTTTATTTTCAGAGCTCTCAGTACAATAGGTGTTGAGCTTTTCTGAAAATCACCAGGTACCTGTCCACCAAGAGCTACTAAGTACTTTTATAAGTTCACCCACTTCCAGAGCAATCAGTATTTCATAAACAGCATATCAAAGTTCGAGAATAATGATTGTGGGCAAAAAGCCAGCAACAGCATAACAAAAAATTTCCAGTAATACATGAATTAATTTGACCATAGATCACTAAGCTTCTTTGTATGCCCAAACAACCCACAAACAACAACTGTGGTTAGTTTTGCAGAGGACGATACACAATCATAACAAAAAATAAGCATACAAGTCTCATATTTTAGCAATTAAAGGAGAACCTCATCCAACCTTTTACTTTCCTGGGATACAGACCCGCTTCCCTAGCGGACTGTCCCAGGGCACTCACAAGAGCCTGAGAGAAAACTGCGAGAAAACAACCCACTTGACCCCATCCACCTCAAAATTCACAGAAGTGAAGCACTGCAAATGAAAATATTCAACACCAATTTAGTCCAAGAACTGCTGCTTACCTGTGACTGAAGAACCACTCATGCTTCAACAGAGCTTGGAAAAACACATAGTGCAGTAACGAAGAGGGGAGAGGAACTCCTCCTCAAACACACATGAGAGTAGCTACTTAACTGATAGCTCACTGGAGCATGGCTATAAAACGTCTGGGAGAGGGTGTGTTGCAGAATGGAGGGGGGCACTGCACAGCTGGCAGTGATTCAGGGCTCTTCATCAACTAAAAGGATGTTCCCCCTCCACCACCAGCTGCTGTGGGGGAGATGGAATGACTCAGGTGAGGGGCTGTAAACACCTGGAATAATTTACCAAATTAATTGCTCGAAGAAGCAAGACATAACCCTCTTTAGATCCAGCAGCATAGAGAGGGGGGTCTTGCCCCAAAGGTGGGTCTTCTAGGGTCTCTGTATGTGTCTTGCTGTGCTATAGAGTAATTAGGAGAGCTAAAACTGAGACACAGTAGCTGACCTGATTTCCAATACCAGCTTGATCTTTGGTATTTTATTACCAGCAGTGCACCAGCCTGAGATGCAGGACAGCTCAGATGAGGTGCAGAAATAAAACACAAGCGCTATAACAGCCGCATACATTCCTTTGGGATATTTTCCTTCAGTCTCTGTAAGAGCAGACGAGACGTGAACGTGAACTAGTCTCCCTTCAATACTGCAGATCTGCCCGGGAGCAGAGAATTCCTGGAAGAAGAAAGCTGATCTCTCCAGGGGAAGATTTCTTTTTTCAAATGACATTTAAAGACCACATGGTCCCTTTGTATTTTAGATACAATAGCTAAGCAATAATGTTAATGCTTTGAATTTGCACTTCTCACCAGCAGTCCTAGCATGCTTGAAAAACATTTAAAGTGGGCTGTTCCAGAGCATCTGTAGGAATTAAAAGTGTAAATCACAGAATCTGTAATGTTTTAAAAAGAAATTGCACTCTTAATGTTAACTTCCTCCTTGTGGTTCTTCTGTGCCTTTGGTGTTATCAGGGCCAGGGTTCTCAAAGCTGGTAAAAATGCACGCCTAACATTAGGAACCAGATTTAGGCTTCTGCATAAATATCTAACTCAATGAAAGTGACCTGTTTTTCATGCCATTCTTGTGTCTCAAGAGAAAACCCTTTTCTTTACAAGGTGATGTAAAGTCTGCATCTTCTCAAGCCTGAGGGTGAACTTTATCCATCAGCCATAAGAAGAATAATCCCTACATAAATTTGCTTTTTTGTTTTCAGAGTTACTCAAGGACATTTCATGCTTCTATCAGGCCATTTGCACTAACCGTCACAGCTCTAAAATTAAAAGCACAAGCAGGGAGGCAAAGCTCAGCACAGAAACCTGGTACAAACCCAGCTGGGGCAGCTGTGCACAAAGCAGCAGGTTGTGTTTTAATCAGGTGGCTGTGCATTGAAAGCTAAATATGTGAAAAGGTGACAGACTGAGCCCCTGGTCTTGCAGGCTGCTGCGCTTGGGAAAAATGCTTTATCTTGCATTGGGTCATCTCTGTTACCCGCTGGATCCAGGATACTGAACGCCTCCTTAAGAGGAGAGTGCTGGCACAGGGACATATGAGACGTGGTGCTCAGTGTCCCTTCCCACAGAGTGCTGTCTTCCCCTGCTGACGCCCTGAGGGGTGACTCTGCTCCCTCTCCTCCCACTGACAGAACAGCTAAGACCAGCATCGCTAATTTATCACTGAATTTAGAGGCAGTGAGCTGCTGGCTTCCCTTTGGTCCTCATTGTGATGACCACAGGTACAATCTTTGCTAGAAAAATGATGATTCACCACAGAGCAGAGGAAGGGTGCGGCTGCTCTGCTGGATCAGAGCTCTGCGCTGAGCTGGGAGCTCTGGTGAGAGCCAGACCTTTGCCAGGCTAATTTATATATTTTGTCAGCACGCTGGAAAGGAGCCTTTGGATATATTTTCAGCTCATGTCAAAACACCACACATGTTATTCTGATCCCAGCACTTACATTCTAAAATGCTTTAAATCTGCTTTCATATTTGATATTTTTAAATAAAGTGATGTTTACATATACAGTACCATGGCGACAGGAAAATAAAAATAAAGACAAGAGAAAAAATCCACTAGTGCATCAAATTATTTAGAATACATACACCATTAACATATCTAAATTAATGAGTAGGGATGTCTTGTGCCTGCCATTTCAATCAATAGTAGAGTAAGTATGAAGATAAATTCCCATTACAAATACCTTATAGATTTTAAGATCTCTGCCCAGTTCATCAACATCCGCCACGTAATTAACCCCAGAGAATGTGAATCAACCTCTTCCTCCAGCATTATCCAACACCATCCCCCTTTGATGAGCCCCCACCCTCTGACCACTGGGGTTACGACCCAACTGAGAGCCCACAGGAGGTGATGATGCTTTCCTGTAACTTGCTATTGAGGCCACCGCGGCACCCCGACCTGCTGGGTGGCTCCACTTTGCTGCCTGCTGGAGTTGCCCTCTTTCCTGAAGTCTCTTGCACCTCAGGCAGGAGCAGGCTCCGGTCCAGATAAATCAGTCCAGCAACCCTGGTCCTCTTTCTGGAAGGACAGTTGACCACGCTTTCACATGAGTGGAGCTCTCGGTACTCTAGTAACACAAACAACACAAGTACATTCATTTTATAATATGAACGTTTGCAAAACATAAACAAATATCCTAGAGTTTCCCAGGCATCAAAACAAAAACTTACTTTCAGGAGAGATCTATTTTAAAAGATGAGAAACCCGGGGGAGAAAAAAAAAAGACTCCAAAAACCCCCACTGCTCCACAAAGAAAATTTTTATTGAGCTCTGAAAGCAAATTGACTGCAGTTGCAGGCAATACTTATTAAAGTCTGGTAACAGGATCGAGAACGCAACACTCATCTTCCTCCCACTGCCATTTATTACGGGGTTGCAGATAGAGTTCTACCGCTTGGATCTTAGCTATTGAAGTCACAGCCCCCGAGGGCTGTAAAAAGTTGCTGCTGTCATATATAAATCAGTCTTCTTCATAAAAATGACACGGTTTGACATGTAGGGATAATATTATAAGGTAACTACCATGGAGGTTTCGTGCTTGGATATGTTCAAAAAGATGTTTCTCTTTATCCCTGACCACAAATACTTGATGATGGTTTCTTGTCAGCTGTTTCAAAGCCTCAAAGAACTGCTGTCTCTGCTGGGGTCTGCTCCTTGGCTGAACTTTTCATTAACCTTTGATCATTCTCCTGAGCATTTTTTCACCGAGAAACTGAAGAATTTCAAGTGCTACAATGCATTCGTATGTGTGTGGGGGGGGGAGAAGAAGAGGAGGTGAAGATTTTTATAGATATACATCTTGTACAAATATACACCCAAGTCCCTAATTCTAAAGAGGGCTAGAGAAAACACAAACGGGCTCTTCTATTTTTAAGATTTTGCAACATCAGACATGAGAATAAAGAGAATTTACTCTCTCCAGTTAACTTCTCATCCAATCTTTTCACTCCAGGGAGAGGAACAGGAATGGTTTAGAGGAATGGGTAGACGTGATGCTGAGGAACATGGTTTAGTGATGGTTTTGTCAGTGTTAGGTTGATGGTTGGACTCAATGATCTGAAAGGTCCCTTCCAACCCAAACAATTCTATGATTCTATGACTCAACATCCCTATACTCAGGGCAGTGTGGAGGTCTCCTGTGCAGCCACCATGGAGACAGCCCAGCTTCCCCATGGAGGTGCACACTGTGGTTTGGAACTCTGGCTGGTATGAGAAGGTGGAGGTGCTGGAAGACGTCAAACACTGCTGCAGTCTGCGGGGACACTGGAAATCCACTGCAGGTCACTTCGAAAGGGCACAGAGGTACCAAAATCCCCTGCCCACTTTGGCTCCATGGTGAGGTGGTTTTAACCACCTGGGGTTCAACCATGACATCCATGTCTAGCCTTGGGCTGCCTGCCTGATCCCACCACCACCAAAACCCTGTCCTGTCCATGCTGGGCTTGCAGAGAAGCTCAGGAAACATGGTGCATTTGGTGCTGCTGCTCTTTAAGCCTGAACTTCCCAGATGCAACTGGTAAAGCAAATATAGTTAACCCAGGCTCTTGTTCTCTGCTGAGGTGATAAACACCAGCAAAGCTGTATCTCTTCACAAAATCTCAGGTTTGGAAGAAAGCTAAAGTTTCATACACACCTAAATAGCGATCAACTAGAGTGGGCAGTTTGGAAATGATGTTTGAGATCCCTGTTTCCCTCCTGTGACACTTGGCGTGCCCTGTGGTGGCAGCTGGTTGGCAAGGCTGGCCATGAGCTTGCCAGCGATGCTGTCTGAAGGCAGCAGCACAAAACCCCGATGGAGGGGTCTGCACATGTGTCACAGAGCTGCAGCTTTTTGGCATTTTCCCCAAAACACTGAACACGGGTTCATTCATTAGGTGGAACAGCGCATTAGAGCGCTGTGGATGCAAAAACCCATTGTGATACATTTTACCTTTTGTTCTGCTCCTTTGCAAGCTCAACTGAAAGGATTTTCTCCAGAGCAATCATACCCCACTAGCATTTGTTCACAGAGGTGCTTTTTTGCATTTAATTATCTTCCTGTGATATGGCGGTATCCACCAAGCGCTCCACAAGTCGTTTTTAGCATCATTTTTCCTCCTAAGAACCACCGTGTCAGGCAGCTTGCGAATTTTCACGAGCTGAAAGGGCAGGGTAAACTGGCACGCTGGCAGCTGCACCAAATCTTCAGGAATACGGAGCAGCTGTGGCCATGATTCTTCCCTCTCGCTCCTATTTCGCTCCGGCAGGTTAATTGCTCCTTCATGCAAGCTGTCACCCCGGTGCCAGCAACGCTCTTATATTCAGTGCGTGCTGGGAGTTGTAGTCTTTGGGGAGATTTGTGCTTCCAAGGTGGACACAAGATCACAGTTTGGCTTTAAAGGCTCACCCTGACTTGTATTTTAGATACTCGTGTTTTGTTTCACTAAGTGGGGTTTCTCTGTCCCAAGGATATAAATCTCTGTATGTACCTACGAGTACAGGAGGGTAATGAATTTGAAATGCCTGAAAATAAACATGGCTCTTCTGTTCACAGCAGCTCTGCTGTTTTCAAAGAGGATTAAATAAATAGCAGCACGTTACTTAATCATAGCAAAATGTGGAAGCTAAATTGATTTGGGGATTTAAGGGTGTTAATTTTGTTTGGGGAAGTGCCTAAAGAGAGTGCCATTAAAGATAAATAAATGGTTCTGGTCTGTAGCTGGCTGCTTGAGAAATGCATAAATGTTTCAGGTCAGGTTTTTCACTCCTTTCAGGTTTAGCTTTGGGCAGTTCCCGTGAGCAGCAGAAATGGCCATTAGCAGCATCTGAAGATGTGGTTACAAGGACGTGTTCCCCGTCTCCATACCAGGGATCGATGTCCCCCTCTGCAGCACTGAAGCATGTGTTTTTAGAGCGCTGTGTTTAACCCACATGGACCAAATTCATGGGGCAGCCCCACACAGAGGGGTACATGTGAAGGGATAGAAAGTACATGTGGACAGAAACAGGTCATCAGGAAGGTGGGAACACCTTAGATTGGCTTTGCTGATAGAGAAAATACTTGAGAACTGCAGCCAGAGCTTATTTCTGATGGAAAAAGGGATCTATTTTAATGATGTATTTGATATGAAAGGGCACGGTGCTTCAGTGCGTAGCTTGCAATAAGAGGAAAGCAGATATGACAGCTGAGGCTTCGCAATGTTAGAAATAGGCCTTTCAGACTCCGAGATGAGAAAAACAAACACTGAAGGACAAATTTATAGCTGGAATAATAGGCTGGTGGGTTTGGGGGGACAAGCTTGAAATAAGCTTCCCTTGACAGCTTCTATATTTGTCTCCTGCTGCCTCCTTTTCATGCAGTGTCCCCACCCCCACAAATTCCTCAAGTCTAGGTAGAGCTGAAAGTTAAACTAATTCCTCAAAGCACAGCTAAACTGTCTCGGGAATTATCATCATGAGTGTGAATGCCGTGCTGCAGAGCAGGGGACAACCACTTCAGTAGCACTTGGGTTTGCTGGGGTAGGATGATGGGCTTGTGGGATGCTCAGGATGTTAAGGACCAGAACTAAAATACACAGAAAATCGTTCACAAAAGGTAGCAAAGTATTTTTTGGCCATTGACCAAAAAAAAGCCAGTTTGTATTCAGGGAGGGAGTCACAGAAATGGGAAACCAGTTTCAGAATCTGAGCTGGGTATATCAGAACACTGTTAACTATATTTATATATTGGGGGTGAGAGGAAGACATATAATATATATGCATATACATATTTGGAGTTGCTTGGTTGCTCGGGCAGTTTGATGGTCAGGCACAGATTGACATGTTGTGCCTTTGGGAGTCAGGTAGGACATGGAGAGCTGGACAAGCATTTGGTGGCAACAGAAAAGAATTTCTTCCTCACTGCCCTTCCCCACCAGGCATTCTTCTCTTCCACAGGTGCCCCCAGACATATGTCGTGTTGCTCTGCATCACCATTAATCCCAGAAATTAATTGATGCTAGCTCTTTGAAGTACACTCAATATTCTATTTTCTTTGATTATGCTTCTCTCTTCATTTTATCCCATTGAACCCTGGGGACCTTGTTAGTGTTCAAAGTCACTTAACCTTCCCTGTCTTAAAAGTGACCTATCTATATCTGAACACTCTCTTTTTTTTTTTTTTCACATTGCCCAGTCTTGCCCATTTAACTGTCATCTTAAGTACATTAGAAGAAATTGCACCGGTATAGATTTCTTTCACTAGGCTTTTGGTTTCTTTGCAATTTATTTTCTCTCCAAGAATTGCTGATCTGCCTTTCCTTTCAAACCCTTATTTTCAGGTTACTTTCTAGATAACTTGATAAACTAAATAATTTCTTAATTTCTGCTAAGTGTTATAAATTAAACAGAATATCATTCCAGTTTTTAAACGTACCAACAAATTCCTTGGATGTTGTAGCCTTTTTAAGTAATGAAGAGTTTAACTTCCATATAACCACACAAAGCTTTGTACAGAAACTGTGTTATTTTCTGCAATTTCAAGAAGTTGAAGGGGTAGAAAAACTACCAGGATGACTGCTGAATAAATGACTGTACAAATAAAACAGCTCAAGCGTACAACACACTCGACTTTCATATTCTCCTGGTATGCCATAGACAGATTTCCATTTATATTTCTTTACTATCTGGACCCACCATAAAAATTTTCAAAGAGTTATCCTTGCTCAGTTTTTCATTGTTTTTACAAAACAGGGGCATGAGATTTTCGGAGAATATTACCATATTTTTTCTCTTGCAAAGACTCACACATTTATTTAATTCGGATACTGTGAGACCTCTAACTAGTTCCCATTTTAAAGATTAGGGCCTAGCTGTTTTGTTTGTCTAACAGGTAAATCAGAATACAACAGAAAAATTCTAAAAATGAAAAAACTCCACAGTAGTCGGAGTTACAGAAGGTTTGCTTTCCTTTCGAAGACATTGTGGGGATCCAAAGCCAGGGAGTCCAGCCCTGTTCTTCCAGTTCTCACCCTTACCACTGTAACTGCATTTTTCAGTAATGCAAATGCACTGTTTCTAACAAAAGGGTTTACTGCAGTTGTGGCTATTTACAGCCAGGGGAATATATTTGGCTGCTCTTTCTTCTACCATCTCTGGTTTCCTACGACTCTGAAGAGTCTGTCCACTTTTTGTTGTTAGAGCAGAGAAAGCATTTGTCCACAGGCAGCCTAATTAGTTAAGGTTCAGTTTAGTCTTTCCAGTTTCTAGGATAACCCATATGCAGGTGATGAGTTTTTCTGTTGGACAAACCTGAACACGATGCTGGGGTCTGTGGTAAGAGGGGGGAAGCCCTTTAATGACAGCACAACTTGCAGGGAGCTGGGCACTCTGAGCTACCTCCCCGAGCAAACAACTGTACGTGCAGAAGACATTTGGCTTTGGCAATATTTAATTTGGGGTTTCGTTCTGTATCCTGCTCCATTTTCCTGTTAGAGATGAGTTAGTGCAATGGGCTCTGTTTTCAGAGCCTGGGGCAAGGAGATCTAAGACACACACACAAAAAAAACTAAAAAGGAACAGGTTGCCCAGAGAAGCTGTAGATGCCCCATACCCTGTTCAAGGCCAGGCTGGATGGGGCTTTGAACAACCTGGTCTGGTGGGAGGTGTCCCTGCCCATGGCAGGGGGTTGGAATTTGATGATCTTTAAGATCCCTTCCAACCTGAACCATTCTATGATTCCAAGCTGATGCTCTGTTCTTGGGGGACACAACCAACCCCCGGGGACACCTCACCTATTTGGTAGCAAGTCTGGCTGTGCCTGAGGACAGGTGGTGTCAGCTGTAATCTTTATGGCAGGTTTTCCAGGGATGTCTTCCTTAAAACCAACCTAGGATGTAAGCTTTTTAAGATGAAGCTTAGATAAGGAACAGATGCTTTAAAGGCTTGACGATGCAGGACTATTTCAGTACACTTTTATGTCAGGAAACCCTGAAAATAGCTTTTCTTTTTTAACAACCCTCTTTCTTACATAACTTCCTCTCCAAAAATATACTTGAGCTTTTCAATATCAGCAACTGAGAGCTAATAGAAAGTGAGTGCATCAGCTAACCTACTGTTGTGCTAGGTAATTTTATATATTGGCTTGCTAAATAATAAAGTAAAATAAATTAGTTCCTATCAAATGCTTCCTGAATGCATTTCAGCCAGAGCTTATTGTTATTTATTCATCTGTTGGATTGCATCTATAAAAGCCAAAGCTGTTTCAGGAGTGTATGTGACTGGAATAGTCTAAATGGAGAAGCCATGAATCGGGATGGAAGCCAACAAGTCATTAATTAAGGAGCTGTACAGTTTGCAGTCAGACTTGTGTATCACGAAAACGACCTAAAAGCAGTTACTGTCTTCTTCCAGTTGCAGCGGTGTCACCATTTGTACGGCACTGGGAGCCCAGGATCACCGACGGTGGTGCTTTGGGCAGTAAATCACTGGTGGTGGATGTGCAGCTCTTTGGGCACGGGGTGTAGGAGCTGGAGCACCGGAGTGGCCACTGAGCAATGCGGAGTGGGAGCAGGAGAGTGTGTCGTGTCCAGGACAGAGGTGTCACATCCAGGACTGTCCACAGAATTCCATCTCCTGTGCAGTCTCAACTTCTCCCATCCCATCAAGCAAGGCTGTGCAAGGCTCATAGAGCTCGAGTGCAAAGTATTACCTTTCTGCTTCTCGCTTGACATGGCTTTATCTTCCTAGAAGGTGTATGGTATTCTTTGCATCCCATACATGCTGCCGAGTCTGCATTTCTAGCCTCATCTATCCCTGTGTGTCTGCATGGCCCCCATTGCAGAAATAGCTGAGACAGAGATGGGGAAGAGTATGACAGCAGCTGTACTTTAAAACCATTTCATACCCTCCAGCTCTTATTTCACGACGTTACTTTTCCAGCCTCTCTGAAATAGCCTTGCATAACGCAGGCAAGAGAAATGAGCCCGGCCAGCACAACTGGCTTCCTCTGTGTCACTGCATTTGCAACCCTTTTAGCTGTGCTATCAAAGTGTGGCTTACACCATTTCAGTGGCAATAGAAGTATGTATTTAAATTACACTTTATCATTTGAAATATGAACAGTTATTTAGCTGATTTGCATTTGAAAATGATGAAGTAGAAGAGTCACAGGAGAACAACAGCTGCTCAAACAAATGAAAAGCATTTTCTTCTTTTATTTACCCTGGAACAATAAGTGTGGATACAGCATCTGGTCCTCCATGAGGTCTCTGCTTCTTAGTCAACTTCCAGCTGGAATGACTGAGAGTCAATGCGATCTACCGACCTTCCGCAAGGTCTCCAGTGATGCCACCCAAAACAGAACAAAGCATCCTAGCTGGATGCCTTTCATGCTAATCCCTGAATCAATACGTTTCCAAGATCATTATTGGACTTTCATGAGCTGCCAAAAAATTGTGTTCCAGCGGTTCTCTCATTCCCTGTGTTGTATATCCTTTGGAGCGTTCTATGTTGTAAATCATTTTAACTTTCATTGTATGTCACGCTCCCCTTGTGTAATAACCAGGAACGTGGGAAACCATTTCTTCATATCTTCCCAAACAGAGACTGGAAATCTCTGAGATAAAGAAAGATGGAAGATGAAGTTGCAGCTTAAGACCTTCTTGGTCCTCAAAGTAAAGGTAGTGTGTTTGGAGGATGCTACCATGACCTTACCTCCTGCAGTACTCCTGTCAGGAAAAGCGAGGTTTCTTTGGTTGCCTAACATAAAGGCACCTGGATGACAACTTCCCATGGCTGAGATGTTTATTTTGTGTTTAAAAAAAAAAGAAAAGACATGCTAAGAATTCAACATCTTGCAGGAAAGGAGTATGTTGCAAGTCTTTATCCTTTCACAGAACGGACAAATCCTCCACCGACAGCTCTGAACCTGCACCCTCCAGGCACTGCCTCTTGGCAAAAGACCCGTGGGAGGTACAATCCCATCGTCTCCTGGGACATCGTGGAAAACAAACTGCCTGTTATTGTGAGTGAGAACAAAGTATGGGAGAGCAGCAGGCACCTTTGTCTTCTAATTAGCACCGATGGCTAAAGCTCTTTAGAGAAGGGACTTTCCCACTGTGTGTTTGCACAGAGGGAGCTGATCCGATGAGGGCAGCTGAATGCTGCGGTATAAATAATGAACTACACAATAAACACTATGAGACTGGTTCAGTTGAGGGAGAAAAATAAACACAGCACACAAAGAAATTCATCATGTTCATTAGAAATCCCATGTCAAGACCGAGCAGAGATTCTTACCAACTTCCTCAAAGAGTCCAGATTGCAAACATTATTCCATAAATATAAAAATTACTTTTGCACCCCAAACTTTGTAATGTCTAGCATCCACCCCCAAAGGGCAGAATGAATGGAGATTTCCTTTTTATCTGTATTCACAGTGTCTAATGTAAGCCTGACCTTTTGAAGAACCAACTTTGCATATTCTTTCCCAGGGGCAGGGAAGAGTTACTACTTGATCTCTCCTCTAGCAAGAACAAATTAACAAAATATTTATTTCGACAATGGTTGTATATTAGCCAACCAGGGAACCTTGCGATGTGCAGGGAAAACATTTGTGTAATAAACCATGATAAGGGCTGTGAATAGTGCCAGTGCTGCAGAGCTCTGGGCTCAGAGCCACTCTCCTGGCTTTGTTTGGATCTAATCTGTAGCGAGATGATCTCAGGAGATGCTCCTTGCATTATTTAGCTTGGGTTTGGGGTTAGATGGAGATTTTTTTTTTTCCTTCTTCTTTATTCTTCATTTCTGCTATTATTAATGTAACACTTCATTAGTGAATTTTGCAGGTAAACGGCTCTCCTCTCTCATGACACCTTATCATCAAGAGTGATGAAGATGCTGCATTCTTCATACGCTTGAGCTACGTGACCTGCAATGCGAGCAGGGTCTCCTGATTCCTACCTAGATCTGAGCTGAGCAGCAGCCAGCAGGCCTACTTTATGCAGACACATAGAGAAGCCAGAGCCAAGTAGTATCCGAAAGATGCCAGCTCTTCAAGAGATTGATATCTGACGGGAAAAAACCACCACCACCCAGCTGAAAAAGATCTGACATTATGATGGCCTGCTTTGCATGGAGATGCGATACTGGCCGTCCATTATCCTGCACATGGGTGTTTACCACTCCTGAACTGGTGAGTCTCAGCATGCTGAACCCCCTATTAGGGTCTGGCATTCCTGCCCCTGCTGCCCTCCAGTCCCATTTGCTCAGTTTACGCACCTCAAACAGGGTTTTGATAACAGTTGCAATGTAGCATTGTAGATGTAGGGAATAAACAGACCAACTCTCAATGGCTATACTAGGGTTTTTTCTATTTTCCAAGCAAGCATTTTTCACTAGGAGTCATCCTGGAAGCAAGAAAATCCACAAGGAGATTTCCAGGAGCAAAGGATGAAGCTCATGCTCTGCAGAGGTCCCTTCTGGCTGGGTGACTGAGCCAGCAGGCAGCCCATAGCCCAGCTCCGTGGCTATAGCAGGCTTGGCTTTTGCATCTGCTCTCAGGTAAAAGGGGAGATTGAGCAAGAACATGATGCACAACTGAGTCAGTGCAATTTAATGACTTATCACACTTCATCTGTTGGCTATTTGGAGGAGTTTAATGTCATTAGGGATGTACAGCATCTAGCTTAATAGGACCCTGGAGATAGCACTAAATCTGCAATAGAAGCTATGTGGAGGGCACACAGGGTACCTCACCTCCAGTCCTCTCTTCTTTCATGCTTATTTCCCCCCTTTATCCAAACTAAAAAGTGCTCAGAATGAAAATACCTTTGTCTATGGAAGGCCCTAACACATACCTGCGCTGCCATACAATCTCCCCTGCACACACATACATCCAAAATGTCAAACTCATCTCCCGAGGTTGTCAGAAATAGTTATCCTTGTAGCCTGAGCTCTTGAGATTGCGAATGGTAACGCTGAACCATCCAAACAGGAGATGTCATTCTGTCACCATGAATGACAGATGATTATGGCTCTTTCTAGATGTCTGTAATTACTGTTACTTTTTAACTTTGACACGAACATCCAGAAGCCCAGTAAATGGGGAAATCCTTCAGAAGCTCTGGCTTTCTTTTCCTCTCCCTGCTTCTTTACCCTCCAGGTCTTTAAATAAATTAAAGAAATCACCAGCTGTTCCCCATAAAACATCCTAGAAGGGAAGCTGAAATTCAGAGCCCCAGATAAATACGTGGATAAATATCACAGCTAAGGCTGAAGCCAGGCGTTGGGCACACACAGTCCTTCCCTGCCAGTGTTCAAACACGAACAACGTGGGGAACGGTGCCTCAGAGTCACGTTATCATCTTGAAAATCAGGATTGACTGCTACCAATCTCTTTCTTTGCCCTATGCCTCCTAATATCCTCTGCTATTTCTGTCTTTTATCACCCTTTTGCATCTATTTGTTAACATTTTTTGCTCCTGACCTGTGGCAGTAGGTTGCGTTAGGGCATTAGAATTTAATATGTGGGGGATGCGCTGCGACAGCAGTGGGCTCCGGTACCTGAAGAGCGTGGTGAAGAATAACAACTGCCTGCTGCATATCCTGTATCACTGTTTAACTATGTGACGCTGAACATCAATCAAAGCAGGATTAGACCTTCCTGGTAATAGATAAACAGCAAAATGAACAAGATCGTCTAAGCTCTTCAAACAAAATCATGTATTTTTAGTCTATGGAAATTCAAACCGAGACTCAGCCAGAGAACAGGAAAAAGCAAAACAAAGATTATTGAAAGCTTATGTTTAAACAGTTTCAGCCCAAATATTTACTGATGACAGAAAAAAGAAATGATCATATGTTTTGCAATGAAGAGCTAGACCCTTTAATTGCATAGGAAGCCAGGCTTGGAGAATCAAAAGAGAAAATAAACATGCCCCCTGCAGAATTCACTGTAAAGCCTTTACATTTATTTACATTCCCATTTCTCTTTAACCTACATTCCCCCTGACAGAGGAGTTGTTTTGGATAATAATCCTTTTCATATGGGCCAAGTCTACAAAAAACTATTTGCAATTCATTTAAAATATGGATTTTGGAATCTACTGTAAATCCCTTTTGCTAAGATAAAAAAGCACACAGAAGAAATAACATGCCGTTTAATCTTTGGGCTCATCAAGTCCTGGAAGATTATTTTGACAGTTAATTTGATGTATTTAACTCAGCTTCCAGTCTACACTGCTTGAAGAAAGCCATCATTTATGACTTGCTGTTGTGTAGGAGCATCCCAGATAGCTGCACTGTCTTTTGAAGAAATATTTACAAGGGGAAAGAGCATATATTAATGTTTCCTCGCTGTTCAAGCTCAGTCCTTCCAAAATCCTCAGTGCATGCTGCGCACCTGGCTCATGATGGCTGTTTCTCCCCTGGGGGGGATGGCAGCCCACGATTGCTGGTGGATGGGTGGTGGGGAAGGCAAAGGGTCTCTGCCACTTGCATTGGGGCTCCTTCCAGCAGTCCAGCTGTGCCCATTGCAATTTGGGGTGTAGAAGTGGCTTCATTCCTGCATGTCCTCAAAAAACCCAAGCTGATGACCCCCCCAAGGGGACTGCCGTGGCCATGGGCACATGGACACACACAGCCATGAGATACCAGTGCTGCAGACCAAGTGGCATTTGCCTTGTGCCAAGGCATGGTCACCCTGGGGGACAGCCCGTGGGAGGAGCGGCATCAGAGCTGCTTCTGCGCTTCCGTTTCACCCCTTGTTTTCTTTAACTGCAATACTGCCACATCAAGTGATGCTTGCTCAGAGCCTGAGAGAGGTCCCCTGCCCTGCAGTGGTTTAATTGTCCTCATCCTTTCAGAGACAGGTAGAGGCTGTGGCCACACAAAGTTATGGTTTTGCAGAATTTCTTGCTGAGGGTTTGCATATTTGGGCTTTGGGAGCAGAAAGGCAGTGGCCACTGTGCCCCAACAGCAGAAGGAAGGGCTCTGAGCTCGGGTGCAAGGCTGGGGATGTGTCCTGCTCACCACACATGGCATCAGCCACACCAAAAACTGCCTTCCTTCCCTGGGGAGCATCTTTACTAAGGTGAAGCTCATTGCAGTGCGAGATGCCAGGACTCTCCTGGAGCTGACCACGGCTCCCAGGCAGCGAGCACTCCCACAGTAGCTCCCTGCGAGTCAGAAAACAAGGGAGGCTTTTGTGTTACAAATAACAAGAAGTAGGTCAGATCCCACAAATGCAAACAGACAGGGAGGAAGGCGCTTGCGGTTCTTTTACATTTGTCTTCGGGAACAGCTTCGTAAGAAGGACCAAAAGCCCTGGAAGGACTGTGGTGAGGCATGGTTAGCTGGTCCCTGCCAGCGTGCTCGTGACTGGACGTCACTTGTGACCAGCACGGTCTCCTTGAAGGTACAGGCTGCTCCAGAGCATGAAGTCCATGCCACACTCGTGTGATAAACTCCAAAAATAAACTGCATCAAACTGCGGGAGCTGAGGTCAGACCCTTCTCTTGGTTTAGCAGAGCTCCCTGCTCACAGGTGATGCTCTGTGAAGCAGCCCCTGTTGAAGAGTCCTCACAGAGAAACACAAGCACAGAAGTAAGTCGGGCTCAATTTGGGGCTCGTTAGCATTTTTAAAACCCAGCCTTGTTATCCCCTCTGTCACTTTGGTCCTGAGGCCTGAGGCAAGCAGGGGATGACCTGTGATTTAACACGGTTTGGGTTGTGCCTGGCACGGCTGTGGGCAGGGAACAGGAGGGGACCAGCTGTGGCCAGTGACTGCAAGGCACGGTGTCCCCCTGCTCTCTGTCTTGCTGCAGGCTCAGCCTCGCTCATTTGCCATTTATAGCCCTAGAACTCCTGTTTCAGACAAACTCATCCCATAGCCTCGAGGTGCAGGCAGTGTCACCCAGGCAAGCGAGGGTCCGTGGGACAGGAGGGCATTATCAGCTGCCTCCTGGGGCTCTGCACTTCTCAAACCAGCCTTCAGCTCCTGTTCTGTCTTCACGGAGAGGCAAAGGGGATGCAGAAAGCAGGGGGGACCTGGGGAAGCGGCCAGCAGCAGAATAAGGGTCATTCTTCTAAAGACCAGTCAAATGATCTATCCCCTGACTGCATTTTTTGGGTATTTTTGGCCAGCAACTCAGATTTTTGTATATGCATGTTCTTGTCCTTCCCTTTCAAAATGCACGATTTAGAGGAAATAAGCCAACAATTTTCCCAGGCAAGGTCAAAATTGTAGCACCGTTTAATTAAGCTGTTGTTTTAAATATGCTCTGGTGTTCTACCAGCCTGTTGAAGAACTAGGACCTGATAAATACTTGTCTGCAAAGTCTGTCTATATCATGAGAGCACATTTAATTACCACCCTCTATCCCATTTGCAGCCAGACAGTTTACAAGCTCTCTGCCACAGTGCAGACGAATGACAGTAGTTTTTGCCCTCCAGATGATGCCAGGCACTCGCCTGGGAGGTGGGTTGAACAAAGAAGGCTCCTGGAGAGAAATAATTAGGGGCACCAAACCATTTACAGGACAGCATCCCGCAGCTTGTCTCTTCACGACACAATAAACCCATAAGCGATCCAGATCTTCCGATACAAGGAACTGGCTTAGTTGTATTAAGCGAGGATAATAAAGAGGAGCCGAGTAACTGTGTGTTAATCACGTCCCCAAGATTCTTCTGTCTCAAAACCTCAGGGCCAAATGCTTATGTTGCCAGACTTTGACCTCCTGTCCCCCAAATCACGGCAAAGCCTGAAGCACAATTGGCTGCAATTTCCAGCAACAGCCACAAATGTGGAGGCTCCCAGGAGTGTGCTTCACACGTGCATGTTTTTACTCCAAATGCTGGAGCGTCAAACCATTACAGAGCTGGCACCAGGTACGGTGGGACACAAATGAGCTGCACAGCAGCCTGGCTCCAGCTTTCCTTGGTATGGATATGCCCGTTCCTCAACCTTGGTTGCAAGTCAGTAACTGCAGCGAGAGAAGCCAAAATTCATAAAAGGTAGCTGCCTCCAAGGCCTGAGATGAAACATCAGCGAAGTTTGGGTCACCCTGCCTGGCAAAAACCTCTGAGTTGCACTCCCAGACCACAGAAACTTTCCAGCTTTTCGGGATCTCAGAGTGAGCATCCAAGGGAGCTCTGTGACCACAAGTGTCCCAGCTTGGGAACCCAAGCTCCTCTTGCCTCCTCCCTTATTCTGGCCTTACCCATCCTCATTGGCAAGCACCTGGAAACTCTCACAGTGGGATTTTGCAAGGATTTGGTCAAAGGGACAACCCCTTTGGCTCTACTGGGCTTAATGCAGGGATGCTTATGAGTGAATGGAGGGCTGGAAGCAGAGGCAAGGAAGAGGCACATTTAACCCTCAGCACTTGCCTCCACTTTGCATCTGCACCAAGAGGAAGAACTGACACTCACCCCATGGCACAGAGATTTAGGGGCTTTCTGGGGTTCACCTGAATCCAAGGCCTTCTGCAAAGGGGTCAGATCCCGAGTCCACCAACAGCAGTAAAATTATGTTCACTTTTTATTAGTATAACTGAGGTCCGAGTCAGTCCTTTCATTTACTGGTTGACTGAGAACTACTTAACATATCATGGCACTAAGACACTTCCATTTGCCAGCTGATCCAGGGTGGTTTTGCATCACCAGACGTGAATCCAGCCAGTGACACATAATCTGCTGGAAACGATCTCATCTTCCCTACCAGCATCAGCTAAGTGACCCAAGGTATTTCCAATCAGAGATTTAGCATAATCTTACCATAATGGAAGTACATAGTATTAAAAAAATAATTGCATTTTTTTTCATTATTCTTTATGACTTAACAACTACAATTGCCAATTGCTTGTCTGCAGCTTGACTATTATAAAACTGCTTTAGCAAAGAGGAGCTCATTTGCCACAGTTGACTCGCTTTGTGGCTGATCTAAGCCCACTAAGACATCTTTCTGCCTTATTAAGAATATTTTGGGTCCAGCTTTGCTGGTACCAAGGACACCTGAAGTGAGGCCGTGTTGTCTGGCTGAGGAAAAACCCTTCCCCGTGAACGTGCAGAGTCGAAAAATCACACCTGAAACAATTCTGCTAATTCTCAAAGGATAATGCCAGGGAAGGATTTGGACTTCTCAGTTTAACCTTCACTGTGCACGTCCTTGGGAAGTACCAAATTGGTTAATCACAGAAGCAGCAAGGAAAAAAAAATTAACTCTCATTATAAATATTCACAAGATCACATGCAATCCAGCAAATCCTGTCTAAATGAAGGAAAATAAATTAGGAGAGGATACCAGCCTGCTGATTAAAACTTAACCCACACTCCCCATGATGGGCTGACATTTGCCTGCTCTTCAGATACTGCAATCACACAGACAGCCCCTCTGGCTGCCGCTGACATTAAAGGATGTAGCTCTCTTGATTTTAGGAGGAACAGGTACGATGGGACCGACGCTCCCCGGAGTTTAGCTCCATACAGGGGAGAAGCCCTTTGCTGTTCAGCAACAGCCCAGCACCCCCTGCCCCCTCCATCCTCCTTGGGGGCAAGCTCTGGTGCCACTCTCACTGCAGAGGGATGTAGCCATAGGAGCACAAAGCACCTCGTGCCCATCACAAACCAGAGGAGAGTCACAATTCAATTCATTTTGCCTTTTTTTAAGCTTCCTCCATGCACATTGCTGAGCCCTGCCTGGGAAAGGCACAAAGCCCAAATCCTGCCTGCGCAGGGGCAAGGGAAAACCTGGAGGCATGGGCATGGCCATAGGGACCAGCAGGACAAGCAACAGCTCAGAATTGCTTTGCCTCAGAGCCTCAGAGAGTAGCGCTGCCTGGGTAGTGGACTTGCTTCTGAAATTCATACCTGAGAAACCTCTTTAAATATTAATGTTTCCTGGGCTTTAAAACTCTGATTCCCCTTGAAATCACCCAGCCTCTGGTACATGCCTAAACCTTTTGCTTATTGTAATTAAAAGCAAACCTGTTGCCAATTATATCACTAGACCCAAATTTGCTTCAAAGAGAGCAAAATAAAATAGGAGGAAAAGGAGTACCCCTTGCACTCCCTACCAAGCCCTGATTAATTTTTCATTTACAATTATTTTCTGTGCAGCACTTGAGAGTTCAGGTAGTAACATTAAAAATTCCCTGTGCCCTCAGCTTTCCCTAATTAAAATTGACAACCCTCATTTTGAACCACAAACATAATTACCCAGTCCTCCTCACCGACTTGATAGCTGAGGTTGTTTGTTGATAATTTATGAGCATCGGAGCAGATGAATAACAAAGCCGAGGCTCTGAGAAATCTCTCAGTTCCTGCCTTTGAAGTCACAAACATGCCAGCAGCAGACGAATCTGCTCTGAGGCTGTGTCGTGCCTTTTGCCCACCACGGTGACATCCACGGGACTTGTGGTCCCACTCTGAGTGTTGGGAGAGATCGGTCTGGATTGTTTTTCCAAAGTGTTTACAGAAACTTTAGGGCAGAGCCTCAAGGCCAGCTGCTTTGGGGCAGGAAAACTGACCCAGGGGATGGTTTGGAGCACCCTGGGAGGAGTAGACATCACTTGTGTGGGCACTTTAATGTTTCCCTATCCCTATTCGAGAAGCCCCCTGCCATCACCCCAAGCCAGAAGCTCCACTGAGCCTGGCTTGATTTAATGGCCCCATGCAACATGCACCAAGCGACTCTTCCCAAGAACAGCCTGAAAAATAGTTTCCCCACACGAGAACATAATAAAAACCATTTTCACCCCCCAGGGTTTTCCAACATTTCCATACCATCTACAGAAAAACCATGTCCTGGCACCTGTACAAAATAGTGGCCATAAGAAATAATTTTTATTTACTTAACATTTCTTATCCAGAGACCTCCGTGCACGGTCGTGGCTCTCACCGGTGGCCACAGCGTCATGAAACCTGTTTAGTAGGCAGGAGGTGGGAGTACAACACAGGTTAAGTGGCTGCTCCTAACAGGAGAAGACAACAGTGAGGGGGACAAACGTCACCCACAGGTGACATTAACACCTGCACTGGGCAGCCACAGTGCACCAAACACTGGATATTAAGAGCATCTCTGCTTAGGTGCATTAGTCTTGAATACAGACGCTGAAATCAGCTGTTTCTTCCACATAGGAACTTTCCACAACTGTCTGTAGGAACAGACTATGTGGAAAACCTCTTGCTGCTGCCACATCAAGTTGGGAGGGAGGGCAGGGACATGGTGGGGAAGTGTCTCACCTGTGCCCAAGCAACCCTTCGCCCACTGGCTGCCCTCCCTCTGGCCGGCTGAGGGGGCTCCATCCAGGGAGCAGCAGCCGTGCTGTGATGGACATCATTTAATCATGGTCTGTTAAGCAGCAATGTGCATCAAATCTCACTCATATCTGCCTGACTGCCTCTGCCTGCCTCACCAAGGTCTGCGATGGGAGGTCAGGGAACGATCCCATGCCTGCGGACTTGCTCAATCCAAGTCTGGCAGCACGAAATTTGGTTTGAAATAGGATAAAGCAAGCTTTGGGCTGAATCTTTCAACGAGAGCATACAAGAGATGCTAGTGAGCACATTCAGAGAAGCCACCACCTCCAAGCGACCCTGTAAAACCAGCCCCATGCAACCTATTCATCCCTCGTAGTCTGGGTTTTGGGGTGGTCCGAGTTCCCCCCTCGCAGTCAGGGATGCAGGCACACCCAGGGCACAGCGATGGGGCCAGCACTGGTGGAGCCACAGGCAGAAAAAAGGGTCCAGCGGCTACAAGGAGTGTTAATCACACATGTCATGTAGGTGGCTGGCACCAGGTGTCAGGCAAATTACTATTTACATCAGAGGTGAGGGGAAGGGAAGCAGTGAAAAGAAAAAAAAAATATGGAGCAATGCATTTCAATGACTATTTGCTGTTGGGTCTATTTTGTGAAAGGTTTTCCCAGGGCTCTCAGGGAGAAGGGCAGAATCTCATTTTGAGGATGTGAAGCTCAAATGCCACTTTGAGCAGAGTGGCAAAGCCTTTGCTCCAAGAAAAATCTCTATCTTTGCTGTGTTTAAAGATGACAAGAACATGGAGTTGTTTTGTCTATCAGCTCTTGGAAAACCTGACCTACGGCACTGCCAGGAATGTGGAGACTGGGTGAAAAAAAGAGAAAAATGGAGAAGAGACTGAAATACAGAGGGAGGATTATTAGAAATGCATGTATAAATGAAATAGCATGCTGAGAGCTAGGCAACATCTCTGAGCAATGCAAAGCGCAAACAGACAGAGCAAAGCTATACCATTCCCTTTAAGGTCACAACTTTCTATAAATTCACAGCAAAAGCAATTCAAGTGCACTCTGTTCTCCCCTGGACTTTCCTCAGACCAAAGGCTATTGTATATCTGCATCTTTAAAGAAACCGTAACTATCTGTAAAGGGCAAAAGACTCTGACATGAATTATTTGGTTTCTTCAGCTGTTTATGGGAAATTTAATACACTTCATTGTATACGTGTACCTCATTGCTGCTCTCCCAACTGCAAATAGCACAGAGTGCCACTGCTATAAAAAGAGCATTGCCTCTTTACTGGTTATTCTCCCTGCTAAATTACAAGAGTTGATAAATTAACACCTACCCAGGTAATTAAGACTCCCCTCCCCATAGCAGGCCCAAGACAATCATAACAATGTTTGGTCGGATTCAGAACAGACCAAAGTACCATCATTTTTCACCTAAGCTCTGTCCACGCTCAAGGGTCCGTTGGGTCCAATATCAATAAACTCACTATTGCCATTGCAACAGGGGAGCTTGTCCCCAGCAGGGAAAATAATTGCATGATTATTATAGTTCATTTGCAATTCCCAAAAAGAGAAAGATTCCTGAAAGAGAAAAGACAGAAAAGAGAAGGTGCAAAACTTTCAGGAATCAAACACAACACTCCTCTCTGTTTAGGCTAAGAGTATTTTGCTCTGCTCTCAATTTGGGGCTGAATGAGGTTTTGGTTTGTTTGGGTTTTTTGGGTTCCCCCCCCCGATAAATTTGTAGGTTTCAAAATGAAAGGAATATAAAATGAGATTTTAAGAAAACCCAAAATGGCTCATTTTGTAAGTGTTAAAATAACATTTTGACTTGCAGAAGAAATTTTTATATAAGCAGCTTGGTAAGGCCAAGAAGAATTCCTGAAACATTTGGATATTGGCAACTCTACTGGAAAAAATTCAGCTTAAAATGCAGCCCAGCTCTGCCTCCAGCTGATATGAGGGTTTTCCTCTGACCAGATTCTTCCCAACCTCTGTTTCTCTTCTTGCTGTTTTCCCTCAGGTTACTGTTATTTCATCAATAACCGGCGTGAAAAATGACAAACTGCCGGAGAGCAATTAATATCTATCCGTTTCCTTCTGCATTAACAAAACGCTCCATTTACAAACCAGCTCTGCGTGCTAAAATCTAAACACCTGCCATGATTGTGCCCATTTGTCACCAACCCAACCCAATACCTGCTCAGAGAGGGAGCGGGGATGCTGACAGCCCCCAGAAGTCTAATCCTGAACCAGCATGGAAATCTCAGCTGCCGGAGAAGCCCATGGAAAGAAGTAACAGTGAGATTAGGGAAGCTCAGCATCGCCCTGAACGTGGTCTGAATAAATCAGGAGAGGGGTTGTCTCTGGAGGTTTGTGAAGAGCGCAGGTTTGTGCAAGCATCAGGGTATCTAGCTCAGTGCCCAACTTATCCACGCGATCGATCCTGCGCAGGAGAAACTACCGAGATCTGTATCAGAGCCACAAAGGAGAGATTTTCCTTCTCAGCCCAAAACTAGGACAGGTAGAAGGTCACTGCAGAGACTTGGCTTTTCCCACCGGAGCAGCAGAGGTGCAAAGGCAGCTGCAGAGGTTTACCAGGTGGGCACGGACGGGTCCTGGGAGAGTTTTGGGAAAGAGGGCTTTTCTTCATGATCACACGCCTGCATTGAACTCAAAAAGCACACAAGTTGTGTGCACAGCTGCCAGCACCAGCTTTTATCACAGGTTTGCCACCAGCACAAAACCCAGCCATTAAGAACCTCTCATTAAAAACAACACGGGGCAGGACTTCCCCAGTCCACGCAAACAAATCATACACCTCGGCTCCTACCCTGTGTATGAACAAAAGAGCCACTTTCTGGGACTGAGCTGCTGCCCAAGCGTATATTAATGTTTTTTTAAAAAGAAAAGTCTCTGAACTTAGAGCACAGTGAGAGAAGTAGACAGCTGGCCTGCAGAAATTCCCACCAAGGCATCCCCCTACTCACACTCTGGCCCAGGCAGTGACCTCCCCGCTGCTCCTGCTGCTTTGGGGACCGAGCCACACGTTGCCCATCCTGTCACTTCAACACACACAACCCGAAATAATTATGCAAAATTTTATCACTGTCACAGTTGTCAGAAAATTCTTTGATTTTTAATTCGCCCTGTACAGCATCTTAATTGTGCTAAATCCAAGCTGCTGCTGTGCCCAGAGCTCAGGGGATCCGGCGAGGGGGTCTCAAGGACAGTGAGGTTTCTGCCACAGAGGCAGGATTGAAACCTCAGCGTCTGTTGCTTATGGATGGAAATAAGTGGTTTTATGCTAATTAAAGACATGTATTTTATTTTGTCGTGGATTCTTAGCTGTTGGTGATTTTAGACTATATTCTGTAGTCAGCTGTGGTTATGTTATGCTAGTGAGATGGAAGAAAATGTATTTTTTAGTTTTGCTCTAGTATTTACACTGCTCTTACCATTTAAGCAGAGCACTTTACAGTTACCAATTAATCTGTCCTTCCAGCCTCAGCGTGAAGTAGGAAATCCCTGTCTCCAGTGAAGGGTGGGGAACGGAAGCAGTGGACAAACTCAATGGTTTGCAGAGCTGGGGGACTTCGGGCAGTGCCAACGGGGGAAGCCATGACCAGGACCAAAATCTGTGAGTTTTGGTGGCGTGGTGACCCCTCTGCTCTGTCCAGGCCCCATCCCCAAGGCTCCTCATGCCACTGACAGTGCAAGCCCTTGTGAAGTAGCTCCTGAATCACAGTTTAGAGCCAAACATGATGAAATAAGCCCGTAGCAATTTTGTGTTGTTTTATCCGCAGGGCTGTGAACCCCATTTTCACAACACAAGACTCAGGTGACTGGTGAGTCAGTGAAATGGGCACAAACACCCCTCAGCCTTTCTCGGGGCTGCAGATGAGAAAGGTGTGGAGAATCTGGGGCAGATCCTTCCTGGATGAACCTGTTTGAGCAACACGTTCCCCCGAGGGCACCTCCTCCTGACTCACGGTGTGTAGGAGTGCGCCCAACAGCATCAATCAATTGTGTCCAAGTGAAACACTTCAATGACACATCTGGAAAATTCACCTACCACCAAGGAGTTCCCTGGCCCTTCTCCTGAGCTGGGAAGACCAGAACAGGTTCTCCCAACCACACCACGTCATGGTGTTTCCGCTGCAGATGCAGAGCTGAGTGTTTTAACCCATCTAATTGGCAATGAGGAACCCATCTCTCCAACAGTCCTATTCCTTGTTCCTCTTGGGGAACCGTGCCTGGGGCCAGCAAACCTGCTCAGACCTCATCTTGGGAAACCATCAGCAAACCAGACCTTTCTGCCCAAAGCAAAGCAACTCAACCCCCAAAAGTTTGCTTAGAGCCTCAGGTTCACTGAAATTACATCTCCTGAGGATGCCAGCCTCAGCAAAAGCCTCCCATATTGTCCCTCACACCCCTGTGGTCTCCACAGGCGTTGTGGTGGGGGAGGAAAGCTCTGCAACACATCGGTGCTCGTGCTCCACCAAGGGATGAGTGCAACCAGCCAACATGTGGGGCTCTTGGAGAGTAAATGGCTGTTGCAAATAGCTGGCATGAAGTTTGAGGAGAAAAACAAAAAAGATAAATAAAAACAAAGGAAAAAGATAAAGAAAAAAGCCCTAAAGCCACCTATCCTGTCCCCCCTTAACCCCATACCACAGGTCAGCCGATCTACCCAAGCCTGCACATCGGCACACCCCAAGCTGGGGATTTTACAGTCAGGAAAAAAAAAAAGTTGCTAAAACTTTCATAATCCCAGACACCCAGGACTCGCATGGGTGGTTTTCACTGACAGAGTAAACGACCTCCCCACTCCTGCCCAGGGCAGGAGGACGTCTTGTTTCCCTCCAGTGGGGACACGTCCTGCCCAGCCCAGTGCAGAGGGCTGAGCTGGTGAGCGTGCATGTGGAGATCAGAGCAATTTGGACCTGTCACTTTGATGCAGAGTTTTGCTTTGTGGTCAGAGGCCTGTCTTTCAGTAAATAAATAAAAATCGGAGATGGTCTCCTTTACCCAGTGGGATTTCTTGGGCTACAATTAGCATCAGGGAAGATTTTACAATGCAGGAATATAAATTTATAGACATAGCTGTCAAAAAGGGGGAAAAAACCTCAGCCCTTAAATTACCAGCATCTTTGGCTGTTCAGTGCCGATACGAAACCACAGAAGACACTGTGCTGGCAGGGCCGATGTCTGTGTCCTCATAACTAAAATAGGATAATATACATAATACAAGTAAAACTGAACATAATGTAATCTTCACGGTTATAATTTCCTTTAAGATTTACACAGGTTAGGCTTTCTATATAATTAAATCTATAGATTGCCTTTGAATGCTTACCTTGCAAGTCCTCCAGCTCTGATGAAAAGTACGCTGTTCACACTGACAAGATTTATTGCATCTAGCACTCTATATTATAGCTGCTCTGCTAACCACAATAAACAAGATATGAAAAGCAATCATACAGATAATGCCATGGAGGAACAAGCACCAGCTTCATCTTTAACCCTTTCACCTGCCTTCGTGCTGGAAACTCCAGTCAATGCTCCTGCAGCACCATCCAGCCCTGCTGGATTAAGGATTTTGTTCCTATAGTAATTGATTTGGGGCTTGGATTTCTTTTCCCCCCATTTCTAAAGCACCAGTATTGTTGGGAGAGCTGAATTTATCTCTGTCGCTATCACAGGGCACAGCCCATGGCTGGAGGAAAAATAAATAAGTAGAGCCAGGCCAGATGCTGTGGTGGGTGCTGGTTAGCAGGAGTGACGGGGACCATCACCGTCCCCATGGGAATTAAGCTTTGCAGCGCCTCAACCCACACTTAAACCCTGATCATTTCTGGATTTAAACCCTCTTCCCAAAGGCTGGAGGTAAATCCCAACCAGGGCTGGACAATCCCTCACTGCTCTGGGCTCAGCCTCGCTGCCCAACAAGATGTTGTCACCTCAGGACACGGTAATTTCATTAGTAATGTTTTGCATCACAGATGCCTGGATTTGACCCTGGAGACTTAGAAACATTATTTAAAGGGCGAATTTCCATGTGAAGGTCAAGTGGAGATGTATAAGCTTAATCAAGTCACAGCTCAAATGGAATAGTCCTTCACTACCCACACGCCCAAGGATAATTCTCAAATCCTACCTCCTCCCCGTCTTCAAATCTTCACCAGATCCAGAAAAAAAACTCTCCAGAGGCCACAGTAGCATCCAAAGAGAAGAGCAGAAATGATAAAAATCTATTTCTTTCCATTCCTGTGCATGTAATGTAAACAATGAGTGCATAGTTCTTGCGCCTAATCAAATAAAGCCCTGCTAAATATTAGCACACAGGAGGACAAGGAAGCAAGCAGTCACTTGTTTTCTGCCTCACACATGGAAAACGTTGGCTATTTCAACCCAGAGGAACAAGACATGCTCCACCAGCAGGAATTCACTGCTCTATTACAGTATTTTCTGCCCCAAAACTCAGTTAACCATGCAGAAACAGAAGAGGGGAGCAGAAACACCTTTATAGAGGGGCAACTGATTTCCTTTCTTTCCTGACAATTTTTTTCCCAGTTTTTAGCCTGTTTCCAGCCAGCCAGAAGCTAACATAGTCCTTGTCCACACAGAAGTACCCCAGAATAATAAACTCCTTGTCAGTGATGCTGAAATTGGGTGATGGCAGGAGAGGGGGCAGCAAGGTCTTGGGTTTAAGAACAGACCAAATTGTTCTATCCAGAGTAGGAAAATTAAAATATGCTGGAAATAAATGTAAAAATAGACTGGGGTCTGCAGTCCAAACAGAGTGTATATTTAGTAGTTGTGAATGGGAAAGAGCAGAACATTCCTGGAAAAAGTTCAAAAAGCATCCAAGGAAGATTAAAAAATTTCCAAGCAGAGATTTTTAAGGCAGGTTGCTATGGATGCTGGGAAGGGTGTTAATCTCCGACCCTCATAACAAAGCGTGTTCCCCAAAATGCCCTTTTTCCAGGAACTGCAAGAAGGACTTCAGTTCTGGAAACCTCTATGAAGCAAGAAGTTTGGTACACAGCACCCTAGCACAACACAGGACTTTCAGCACTGGTGACAAACAGCCTTGGGAAGGACCAGGAGAAGTGACCTAACCCTTTCCTCGGGCTGTCAGTCAGGAGAAACGCTTCTGACAGACCTTATCCAGGCTGTTCTTAAGTTTCTCAAGGTGAAGACTGTCCCATCTACATCCTCAAAGCAATCCAGTCCCTGGCCACCCTTCTTCTGATGCCCAGCATGAGCCCTGCTTGCTGCAGCTTAACTCTGCTGTCCCCTGCCCCATCCACCAGATATTAAACCCAAACTTCATACACATAAACCGAAGAAACTTTTGCAGGATTGGGTCTTTCAGGGTGATACAGAGACAGCAGGAGACTAATCTTCTGTGAAAATGACACTAATGAGGATCATGATTTCCTTGCAAGTTTTTCTCATGTAGCATTTTTTAAGAAAATAAACCTTCGTGGCATCTGCTGCTTTTCCAGCTCATCAGCATGATACACCTGCTAAAGACAGGACACAAAGAGAAAGTGAAAGGTGTGACAGATCTCCGAGAGCCCATCAGAAGCTGTTGATGCCCAAACTTTTGCCTTTACAGACACAGCTCCCCATCACATAAGCTGGGCCTGTTGATTTTTGCCCCAGCTGAGAAGCAGCCCAAGATCTGCATTCGAAAATGAATGTTCTGATACTCAAAGATTAGCAACAAAGAGTTGATCACAGGCCATGTGTCACTCTGGACTGTTCAGGGACAGTAAATACATGGCACATTAGATGTTTCATCTCAGGCAGTGCTTGGGCACTGGCCTCAGTGGCTGCAGAGCTGTTTGAGCTGTTCACCCATCCCTGCCCCAGCGTGGCAGAGGGCTCCAAGCTCAGATCCAAGAAAACTTGTGCGATGAGAAAAATCCTATGGTTTCCTATGTAATCAAGGAATGTTGGAAACTTAAAAAAAAAAAAAGAACAAACAAACAAAAAACAACCAAAACCAAAAACTGGAAACATCCTGCTTGGGGCAAGGACCAGAATTTATCTACAGGAAAATAGCCCTCCATGGCAAATGTTTGCATGAATGGGCTTACCAGAATTACTCTAAATACTTCAGAAAGCAAATTCCACAGAATAGGCAGAGGCAAAGTAAAGTTTTGTTCTTATAGTCCAGGGAACGAAAAATTGGCCGCTGTGGGAAACAGCAGTGAAGTGAAGCCAGAGTTTGCAGAAGAAGCCCACACACCTATTTGACCAAAGTGCTCCCACAAGCATCTATACAGGACACAAAAGCAATGATCGCTGTCACCAGGTACAGGGCTTTAGTCTATTTGTAATTTAATAGAAGAATTTCACACAGATTTCTGCCTTATTGATTTTGCCTAATGGAACAAGCTCGTTTCCTAGGGGCACCATGTACTTCGGTCTGCGCAACACGTACAAAGCCAGGAGAGAGCCTCCGCTCCTATTCTAGCAGACTGTCAGCATTTAATTAATCCGGGAGCTGCAGGGCAGATTCTTAGTGCAACCAAAAAAAAAAAAGCTAGAAGACAAAACATCAATTTATGCTCTGAATGCCCCAGTGCATTATCATTGTACTCTGAGAGCGTTTAAACTGGAGGCTAAAAGGCTGGACCGCTGGTAGCGGTTGAACGCCTGTCAGATTTTCCCCCTTTAAGGCCCCCGCCAGATACTCTTTATCCTTAATAACATCAAATGCTTTCGGTAGGAGGTTCTCTTTGATGCTGATTTTCTCTCTGATTCTCCAGGCATAGATAAATGAAGGTTTCCTTTATATTTGGAAGTGTAATGAAAGCGCATGGCATTTCATTATCCGCAATCACGCACAGCACAACGAAGCTGGGCAGGTTCTTTGGGAGCATCCCATCGCACACCAGTGGATCATTCCGGGTTGTCATCAGCTCCTTTATCATTCCTGAATGCCACCACCAGGCGTACATACACGCATCGTCCCTGAGCCAAAATACAGCCTGCCTGGATGATGGGATGCAGAAAAGCATCAACACCTTTTTTTTTTTGTGGCTCCACACACATTTTTCACTGCCTTTGACATCGCAGACCAATTGGGTCACCTACTAAAAAACAGTCCCCATTTTCTTTTAGCAGCTTTGGACCTAAATTTAGAATACTAACCTTTAAGAAAAAATGACTTTTGCTTTGTTTTTGACTACAGGTTTTGCTCTCTGTCAATGCTGCACGCTGTCAACTGCTTTGCTCCTCCAGTCTCTCACCTTTTCTTCCCCCCCCAAATAAGTCCCCTCCATGTGGCTGTCACTGGTAAACATCACCTGTTTGGTTCACCGCAGGTCAACCAGCTAAAAAAACACCTTTTAGAGGAAAATATTTTATAAGCTGTAACAGCTTATGCATGCCAGAGCAAAGCTACTGCTGTCAGGAAACCATGCAGAAGATGAGGCCAATGCTTTGAGAACTGTCCGGTAATTTGAGGTCTCAGGGAGCTCCCTCTCAGATGCACAGAGCCCTTAGCAAGAAGCGTTGCCCGACAGAAATGGATGAGCAAAAACTTTGAAAGGGACACCGTGTCACCCAAATCCCCTGTTTCTCTGTCAGTCTGAGCACAGAATATAAGGAAAAGAGCAGGCAACCACCCTCAGAGAGGAAATAACTGAAAGAGGAGGAAAGACCTTCCACAACACAACTTCGGTTCAATCTCCCAGACTTGACAGGGAATATATAATTTAGGGCCACATCCAGGGAACAAATGATTTTGCAGCCTGATATGGCACGCTCCCCATTTAGGTGACAGCAAGCCTTTTTCTGGCACAAGATACAGACCAGAATTTAACACTAGTAGTTGATTCACTGTGAAAAATGGGTGTTGATTGACTTGGCTTCTTCCAAACACATTGCTACCCAGAGATTAAAGACCACATGGCGAGGATGTACAAAATTGCTGAATTTTATGGGAGCATCTCTCATCTGCCAAGCAACAAAGAAAGAAAGTCACTGCCTTTGGTGCTTTCAAACTTATTTGCCCCCTCTCTAGGCTTTCAGAATTGTGAGATTGGGAGCATTTATAGACCTTTTAAACATGTGGTAGCAAAACCTAACCCTACACCACTGAAGGGATCTCAGAAGAGGGTTGTTTTGGTATCTGCAAGCTGAATTCTCCCTTGTCTGGGACTTTGTCATCCCTGCATATTCCTCAGCAGAAAGTCTTCACCCTTCCTTGGCATCAGGGCAGAAAATGGGACGCACGTACAGGAAAAGGTAGAAAGACAACATGCAAGTACAGTCTGTGTCATTAAGAGAGTTCTTTCATTCAAGACTAGGGTTTGTTTTCCTTCCCATTTCAGGAGAAGCTTAATGGGACGGTAAGGGCCCCACTTGTGCTGAAAAGTTAGCCTAAATTGTGAATTACATACAGTAAGAGAAACCATCCTAAGGCCACCAGTTGTCAGTAAGAGTTTCTCCATGGGAGTTCAAGGATGGTTGAACAACTCCTTCAACAGTTCATTCAACTTGTACTTTCTTGAATGCTTTCACGTAGACAAAACACCCTGTAGCTGTGCCTAAGAGATCTTGGCTGAGGAGCAGCACAGGTCTTAGGCATCTGGGGGAGCATGAGCCATAAGGAACCAGATCTTTGTCTCCTGGCCGTTGGCTTGGGACAGACTGCTTTATTTGATGCTCTGTAAGATGAAGACAGCAAGAACCAGCATACTTCAGAGAAGCGGGTGAGCAACTGAGACCTGAGAACTGTCAGAGCAGACACGATGCCCAAAAGGGCTGCCACCATCCCAGCTAAAATATCAGGAAGCAGCAGGGAGTGCCTGGTGTACCCAAAAAAATAAGTCCTGCTGTCCATCGTCAGCACTGGTGGAATAAATAATGGTTAAAACAGAGTATTGGGTGCCTGATCTTTAGTTCCTCCATTAAGGGTGGATGCAGCAAGTGGGGAAGTGCGTAGGAAGGTCCCTACCCCTTCAAAAATTCTTTGCCATCCATCTGCCTTCCCACGTGTTAAATCCTGGAGACGCCACTGGCGTGCAGATAACTGGATTTTGGATTGCAGCCAGCCCTGCACAAGTAAAGGCACATTCAGGCCCAAGATGTTTTCTGGCATCAGTATCAAGCTTCCTTTCTAGCAACTAAAGATGCTTAAAGGGCATTATAATAGCTGCCTGAATATCAGAGACACTCCCATTACTGTTTGATTTCTTCGTGCAGTAACACAGTCAGATTCACACAAGGTTTGCAAAGGATCAAATCTGCTCTTTTCAGAGACAGCTGGGAATACCCCTGGAAAAATGTGAAAAACACAGCATGTGTTGGGACCGGTGCCTCTCCCTCATTATTCCATGTAAATACAAGCAATCTGACCCCTCCAAAGAGACTTTGCATTTCCCAGAAAATGACCATCTGTCAGGCAACAAGGGGCACTCATTATTTAAATTAAGAATCTATTCCCTGCTGCCATTTTCGCTCACATCTCGTTATAGCAGGGTCTCTCAAACACCCCATTCCCCTTGCACTATGAGCTGAGACCACAACTTAGCTGCTGGGCAAGGCAGGGTATCACCCATAAAGACCCATACAAAGGATGCAACCATCTGCGGGCCAAGAGAGCTCTGGACTTGCCATCCAGGGGAGTTACACAAGTCAGAAAATATAGACAAAGAGCCCCATAAACTATGACTATGTAATAGTGACTTTTAGGCATCTTATTATGAAATCTAAGTTTCCTTGAGGGGCGTGGATATGAGTGATGGGGCCACACAGAGGTCCATCCACAGGCTGGGGCTGGCAGGAACTGCCCTTGCATGTTCTGTGGGCTGCTGCTCCTCAACATTTCCAAATAACCTGCCCTGTGCTGGGGGGAAAGGAGGTGAGGCCACCCAAATATTGCAAGTCATTGTCTGTGATCCACAGCAACGCCTTATATGTAACTTCAGAAAGATAAGAGTGGAGGAAACTCAGAGCCTCAACTCCTCTGCACAGCTCTACTGCCTTCGTATTTGCTTCTGGAGAGCTCTGGGATAGTTATTCTTGCTAGTTCTTCACGTTAATTAAAGAGGATTGTTTTTTTTTCCCCCCGCCCTATCAGGCCAAAAAGAATCATATTGACAAATCCTCAGCTTGACATGACTTGCTAAATGTCACTTGTCACAGGGCTGTGCGACTCAGGGAACTGTGAACAAGAAACCAGCACGGGGATCAGGCCATGGTGCCAGCAGAGCTCGGTGGCTTCGTGGCTCTGCCTCGGGCTCTCGGTGGGCAGCCCCCTCCCCTCTCCAGGCTTCCATTCCCAGCTAGACAAGAGACAATATGGAAAAACCCTATTTCTCATGGTGTGGGGGGAAGGTAAGTAAATCAAAGACCATAACACACCCAGATAGTTCAGTGGTGTAAATAAGCGAGGCTGGTCTTAGAAATACCCAATTCCTGTTTAGCTGGTGGAGTAGGTCCAGCTTTTAACAAGCTGCTGTCTCCATCACAAAACACCCAGAGATTTAGCGGGTATGAAAATGTCTGACTTCCCTGCGGCTTGAAAGACAGCAGGGGGAAGCTCGTGCCAACCGCGATTAGAAAGCGCTGGGGTTTGGGTTGACAATTGCACATCGTCTAGAAGTACTATGCGAATTAAGAACTCCCTTTGCTAGAGGCAAGTTGCATGGCCAGACACCGGAAAGGATTGTGAAGTACTCGTATTCTCTGCTGGAAAGAGCCTTGGGAGTGCAAGCTATTTATTAAACAATAAAACCCATCAAACTGCTTTTAATATTTTATGTGAGGGGAAACGCATTGATTTCTATTATTTTTAATAAGGCAAGTTTTAAACATCTTCGGAGGAACAGGAGAGGGATCTAATTCAAAATAAGTGTAGATTCTCGACAAGCAATCCCAGCCTGTGTTTATTATGGATATTGTCACATCGCAAGATGCAGAAATAAGAATCAACAAAGCACAGCCTGTTGTGTCGAACTGCTTTATACTCTTAAAAACAGCCAAAAGGGAGGGGGAGCTTCAGGAATGCTGAAATGACATCAACTCTTCTCTTGATCAAAATCAAGACTGAACAAGTGGAAGCATGTGATTCTTACAAGTGCTGAATGCCAAGTGACCCCATACCAGGAAATTCTGAGCGCCGCATTATAGATTGAGCCTGACATTTATCAAGGAGAAGCAAAGAAACATTCAGTGAATGTACAGCGGCTGGCTGGAGCTGGTAATAGGTGGCCATGAAGAAGGCTGGTCAAATGGTAGCATAGCTGTGCAGCTCAAGAACATGAGAAGAAATCCCATTAAATGTGACTAATCAAAGATTTGGAGGGGAATGGTCTAATAATGCCTGCTGTTTGCCTCTGTGGCGTGGCTTTTTCATGCTGCTGAATGGTTTTGAAGCCCTGCATCCTGGTCATTTGTGTCTTTGGTGTCTGGCCACAAAAGCACCCTCTGCTTGAGCTTGTTTCTGCTGCTGCCAGCTATGTTCTGGGGGGAAAAAAGGAAGCAAGCAAGCAAACAAACAAAAAAGATCTCCGCTGCAAATTTAGGAGAGCTGGACAAAAATAAATCACAGAGCTCATCTCTGGACCACTCTTCAAAATAAATTAGTTGAAAGTAAATCAAAGGCTACCATCCAAGAACAGCAATGGAAAAACATTGTAGAAACATCCAGTTCAAGCAGTGACTTCAAGAGATGGGCAAATATTAATAGGAGAAACTGGCACTTTGTGCTTTCCCTCTGGAAGTTTTTATTTCTATTACCAGATGCTTTGCCCCAGGGCCTGCCTCTAGGAACAGGCTGTGCAAGGTACCACAAATCCCCAGCTGCACACACAAACAAGGAATTAGTTGCTTCTTGATGGCCCAGATCCCCCACACAAGCGAAAAAAAAATAAAAAATAAAAAAATCACAGGATGAAGCCATGCTGAAAATCACTGCTGTCTTTTGCACAAACAGAAACACAACCCTAAAAAAAGGAATCTTCCTTCTCTGTTTTGCACTGGAAGAGCCTCAGCTTATTTACTGCATCTAGCTGGGCATCACGCAGCAAAGCCAACCACAACAGTTCCAGAGACATACAAAGACAGCCTGGGAAATCAGTGGAAAAAGTCTGCATTAACTGGGATTATTTAGCTGGAAGAAGAGACCAACAGAGGAATGTTATGAGCACTTCTTCACGTTAATCTGAGCTTCTCCAGAAAGTAGAAAACAATGGAAAGCTGAAGAGCAAGATGGGGGCTCAACAGTGCCCAACCTGCAGCTCACAAGACCATGGGACATTGTTCACAGTGCTCATACAGCTCTGCAAGACCAAAGCACACACCCACGTCATGCCACCATTTGGTACCAGTGTCACTCTTAAGATCCCAGTTCTACAAACGGGGACAAGCAAGCTTTGACATCTCACAGCACAGGAGCCCCATCCACCCATCTCATGGCCACCATCTGCTGGGTGCAGCTCCCATTCTTCCATGGGACCAGAGGGAAATGTCTGGGTCAATCCATAGCTGCGTGTCTCATGACTTGCAGCTTTCTCCTACTTCTTTGAGAAACAAGACGTTACATCTCACAGCCAGCACAGCATCGTTACTACCAAATTGCTGGTTAAATGAGAATTCAAAGGAACATTTAAAAATTTCATCAATGCCACTTGGACATATGCCTTCAGGCTGTTTATCTTTAAATGAGATGTCACATGTAATTTAGTGGCTATATTAAGTATTGTTTTTCACTTTTAGCTGCATTGCTGTGGGCAGCCCTGTATCAGTGCACACCTTCATTCTTCATTAGAAGAGATAAATGAAAATGGCACCATTTTTCTGAATTAAAGTCTAAATATCTGACATGTCAATACCATCTAATGGAACAAAGCACTACAGATTCCTAGAGCAGGTGTTTAATTTGCATATTATTACTGACAAGCAAGATTAATGCTTTGCTAAATACTTACGCAGCAATAACAAGAAAAGCAGAGGGGGGTTATACTTAAAATGGCAAACAAGGACAAAATATTGTAAGTTCCTCCTGCTCCTCAAGTAGTTCTGTCTTTTTAACAGAATTAAAATCTTATGGCTTTGGCATTTCTTTTTAATTTGGCTTTTTTTTTGAAAAGGCAGCCTGTGGAATCAAGTCCTCAGATTGGAGAAATCTGTATTTTAATAATAAGGAGGTGCTGTACTAGGTGTGCTCTGCCCTGACTTCTAGGAGATGCAATGGTTCTCCCTCCCTCTGCTGCCAAGCAAGCTTGGAGAAATCTCTTCCCTCTTTGTGCCTCAGTTTTTCTATCTGTAAAATGGAGACAGTGATGGCAACCTTCTTTTCTAAAGCCCTTTAAAATACAGTGTAAAGGTGGTACACACAAATAGTTTTCCCATAGATTTTCATAACTGGAGATTGCTTATTTTTTTTAATTGCAAGCTACTAGGAATTTTTTGCTTTCAGGTTCTAGGGAGACTTGGACTTCTCCCTCAGAAAGCTCCGAGCTGAACAGCAGAAGGCAGGCAGAAGAGGTAAATCAGAGAGCCCTGAGCAGTCAGGAGCAGTGGGGAGCCCTGGGAAGCCTGAGCCCCACATTGCCCAGCCAGGCACCAGGACTGGGAGCACCCCGGTAGCACAAACTCCTCTAAACCCCAGCTCACAGGCTGCCAGAACAATGAAAAGCCCTGAAACCAGCCCAAAATTACATCCACCTCTGTTGTTTAAGTATTCAACAGCATGAAATGAAAATACATGTTGACTTTTTCCTCACTCCCTCTAATGCTACAAGGACACAAACCTCAGAAAAGCTCTTTTCACCATCTTCAACACCTTAAACGCACCAGATGGGTCCATGGCCATCTAGGGTAGCAACAGTTAATGCCTTGTGCCTCAGTTTCCCTATTTCATGGCAATACAAGAGCCTTCCTCTCTCCAGCAGGACAGCAAGCCAGCAGAGCAGGTATCTCTGGAGGCCCCTGCAGAGCCAAACATGCCTCAGTTCTCCCCAGCTCCAGCTTACAACCACCCCACACTATCCGCAGGAAGAACAATATCTCAATTTCCTGAAATTTGTTTTCATTAATGGGGATGCTTCTGCAGCTGTTCTTCACCGGGGGTCGATAACGCTTAGGCTGTTTAAGGTCCATTATGGGCAAGATGCAAGAGTTAATTAGACAAGGAATTTCTCAGTCATTAGGACAGGTTCCCTTGCAATGCGCGGGGCTGCCACAGAGCGCAGGATGACAGCAGAGACAGTATCCTAAACATGGGATGGGTCTGCAGCCATCCAGGGCAGCTAACCAGCTCCAGGCTCCTCACCAGCCTGGGCAGGAGGGGTTTTCCTCTCAGCCCTTCCCCAGAGCCTTCCTGGGGGCACCAGGGGACACAGCCACCAGGGAGAGCAGGTGGCTCTGTGGTGTCCAGTGGGGTTTGAAGGCTGTAGGTATGGAAAGGTCTGTTTTCCGCCTCTGTGCTGCACACTTTTGGATCATGCCACCCAGAAATCCCACAAATCCTCCCCACAGCCCCAATCCAAAGCTGCGGGACGGCGACGATGCTCTCAGTGGCAGCAGGGATGTTACCTGCTGCTCCACTCAACCCTTCCTTCAGCTGGGAAACAAAGTTTAAACCTCATCCCCAAAGCATTCAGTCCCCCAGGATGTTTCTATACCATAAGCTGTCTCTCACCAGCCTGTTTCCTACATATGCATATAACAGCAGAATAACACGGGAATCCAAACTGCTTCTGGGATAACAATAATAAAAAAGAGAAACAGAAATGCAATTAAATTACAGCTCAGGGCCATTTGCTTTACAGAACTCTTTGCTCTGCAAAAACTTGCTGCAAAAATTCAGCGGGACCATCCTGTTCTCAGCACCACCACGTGAACTTGGAGCTTCAGGAGAGCTCCTCTGGGTTTGTCCCAGCACCATCATTTTGACATGGATAAGTGGGAAATACACTTGTTTTCCATTTACAAAGCTGTATGACCAGTGTGTATCCAGCTCCTGTTCTCTGCTGACCACACACTAGAAGACCTGTGCATCATCAGGTGTAGGAACAGCTACAGGACAGCACTTGTGTTGAAAATCTGCCGTTTCACAGTGAACGCATCCTTCTGTCGACCAAACCATGCGATACCCCCAGGTAATCACTCTCACTCTCCTTGAGTACTTGCTCATAAGCCCTGAAACAGAGCAAAACAGAACCCCAGAGCAAAACAAAATGAGGTGCTCAGACCCTCTCCTTGGCACACACCGGCAGAGCTCTGCTGCGTTTGGCTTAACTGAAGACAACAAAGCTGGGAATGGATCTGGCCCGAGGGAGCTGCACAGGGGTAAAACCAGCGACCGTGGTGGCAGGATGCCAGCAGGGAATGTGTTGTAACATGTTTATCACACATAGTGCTTTTATACATCAAAGTTTAGCTGCAAACCCCAGCCTAAGAAAGGCAAGGATCACCCCGGGGCAGCTCACCGGCCATGCCTGCACTTGGACATTTTTGGCAGTAGGTGGGCGAGCAGAGCCCTCCCCACCACAGGATGGGTTTGCTGGGAGGAAGAGATGCTGCCCGGTGCCAAGGGCTCCTCTGCCCTTCTGTGAGACACCCACCGCTGCCACAGCCACGTTTCCCTTCCACTCACGGCCCTGTTCCTCTGTGGCTCACATCACCACTCACCCAGTGTATTTTGGATGCCTGTTGTTCATTTGCCCTTGAACTATGGCTTCAGTCGTGGGGGCTCTTGTTTATCCCTGGCACCTGTGTGGATCAGGTCAGAGTGATGAGATCAAGAGAGGGACCTGGGCTTTTCAGTGCCTCGCCACAGCGCACCTTTAAGATTTTCATAGCCTGATCTTCCATTCATCTTCCACAAAAGGACTTTTATTGTTTCGGAGACAACAAAATAGAGGCTACTATTCACTGGCTGTCAGGTTAATGGTTCAGAACAGACCTGCACGCGTTGAAGAAAATAAGAGCTCAAGGAACAAAACCAGTTTAATTTCAAATAAAAACCAAAAGTGATGTTCCCATTCATTAGCTGCCCTATACACAGCGCAGTGATGCTTCAGCATCACTTCACCTCCACCAAGCCAGCACCCTCAAACCAAGCAAGCCCAGCCCAGCAGGCTGGCAGGCACTATATCTCTGTGGCCAGGGCTCATGGAGGGACAGGGACGAAAGCCCATCTTATAAACAAGATATGAGGGAACAAAGCTGCAGGGACTGATGAACCTTAGGCCACAGAGGAAGGGTCTGGGTCACCACCTGCAACAAAGTCCTTTCATGGTTTTTGGAAGCCTCTGACTCTCTCTCTAACAGCAGCAGTGTCATTTAGCCATCTCCACCCTTTCCCATACCAAACTCTTTCAAAAACCAACCCCCAGCTCCATAGTGTTTTAAAGACACTCAATTTTAGGGAGAGTACCCAGCTTGCAGGAGATGCTCACAATGACAGCAGCAGCCAGCGCCTTCCCAATCCCTAGGGCCAGGCCTGTCAGAGCAGTTGCTTGTGGCCTTTCTGCAGAGCAAGCCACCCACAATTAACCTCTCCAACAGCTCTCCTCACAGGCACAGGAGGATGAGGTGCCCACCAGGGATGGCTGTTGCTGCTCAGGGACACTGGGGCAGGGACAAGGAGCAGCTGAGGACACCGCTCCTCACAGCTGTAGTAAGGGACATATCCTGAGGCCATACACAGCCAGGTCCACACAGCCACACTCTGAATGCTTTCTCATGTCATTCTGAACTGGGGAGATGTTCTGCTCCCCCTGCCACCCTGCAACCTGGGCTACCCTTCACAGAAGATGGATGCCCACCCCACACACCATCCACCTACAAGCCTGGCACCAGATTTCCAACCGCTTGGTGAGGCATCTAAAGACAGTAAACTCTCCTGCACCCCCTTACATTAAAAAAACTTGGTTTTTAAGCCACCCTTCTCACCTGGTATCTCCTTTGGTCAGCTTAAGGGTACGACTCTGCAGCTCCACAAGCCACTTCTGCCCTCCAAAACTTACAATCAAGACAAAAAACTTCAGTGTAATCACACAGCATAGACACAGCCTCCCTCCAACCTCACCCATGCTGAGTACCCCTGATTTCTGGGGCTGCCCCTCATTTATACCTGCCCACCCCAAGGCCATTTGGTGGAGGGCCAAACTTTGTAACGAGCTCATCCCTCCTTCTGGGCAGCTAAGGGCAAATTGGGGAAGGCCTGGGAGGGATTACTGGCTCTGGAGTGATTAATGCAGCTGAGGGCACCAGGGGTGTGGGGAGGATCAGCATGGCTTTCCCTGGCACCTCTCAGGAAAGGCTGCTCCAGAGGACTTGTCCCTGATTGGCAGCACCTTGCCCCATCGTTAACACTGGCTTTGAGGAAATCCAGCCTCGTATTCCTGGGGAGGAATCTCAGTTAATAAACAGCTCCTTCAGCTGCTCCTCTGCGACAGCCGCTGCATCGTGGCCCACAGGCTGGCAGGGAACTGGTGCACTCGGAGTCATTAAATAAAGTAAAAACCTGTGCTGCCGTGTTCCTGCTGCATTGCATATCATAGAAAAAAAAAAAAAAAAGAAGAAAAAGAAAACCCCATTAATTACTATTGATTTTAATAAATGTGCTCATGTTATCAGATGGCAGCAACAAATGGCCAGCGACAGGGAAGGCGCTTCTCAGGAGCTGCCTGGGAGCGGGGCTGCGCTGGAGGCTCAGCAGAAACCCAGAGACAAATGGGGACGTTTCAGTCTCTTAGCCCTAATGAAAACAGAGCTCGTTAACGTGATCAAAAACCTCAGTGTCTCCAACCTGTTTTCATCTTGTATGTGTGCTCTCAGCAATTGCTTTAATATTTTGGAAGGTAAAAAATATTTTATCAAAAGTCCTCCTGGACCGGAGCACTGACTGGAGCCTCTACACCATCTCCCCTCCAGCCCCAAGCCCTACGCAGTGCACAAATCCTGCTGCACTGGGAAAGTTTCATCCATCCCCACATCCACCTTGTCCCCTGGAGCCAGGGGGTGGCCAGGGGCCACAAATCTAAATCCTCCGTTGCCAAATGTGGCCAATTTGTCTGGACATAATTTGGTTCCTTCCCATTTGGGGTTTGCTGTTGATGTCGTGTTTTGAAGTCCTGACATGAAGGGAGCCCTTTTGGGGGGTTGGAGCTCCTGGCATCCCCACAGGGGTGGTGGGTGGCAATTTGTCATCTCCTGGTCAGGGGCAGGACAAAGCCAGCACATATTCCTGCCACAGTGAGCAAATGGGCTGATGTCCACTGATGATGGAGAAGCCCAAGCTCAAGGCACTGAGAGACGCTTTGCTCCACTGGTGAGCCACAGAAATTGAAGAAATTACCAAATGTGATGAACTGGGCCATGGTGTCGTGACCCACAAGTGCAGTCAATGCCCAAGTTTGAGGGATGTGCCACCCTCACCCCGCAACCCTCAGCCAACTCAGCCATGTTTGGGTTGGGGTGGCTACAGATCCTCAACTCTGGTGCAGGTTTGCCCAAAGATCCAAAAAAATGGCTATTTTGGGGAATCTCTCCCAGCAGCCACGCACATCTGGGAAAATTTTACAGCTGGGATGTTTTCAGCCTAAAACTTGGCAACATTCAATGGTTTGTACACAGGAAGGCTCTTGGTGCCTTTCAAGCATGAGTTCAGGCAACAGCACAGATCATTAGAGAAAACGGACAATTAGTCACATGGGCTGCAGAATTTCCTCTTTAAAAGTGAAAAGCAAGTTAGAATTACTGAAAGCACTTTTGAGAATCTTTAATTACCTGTAATTTAAACCAAAACTGAGCTGGAGCGACCAATTTGTATAAGTGGCTTCCTCTTAAATTGGCAACGTGAAACCAGGCTTTGGCTCTGCTGTGCCTCTTCTCTCCCCAGAAATAATTTATTAGCTCAGAAATCCTGAAATATCCACATCAGCTTTAGAAAGTAAATACCATGGCCACAGCCAACAGTTGTGTTTGCAACTTCAGGTCAGCCTTTAACTTCTGGCCAACAAGTTTGATGTGTGGCTGCCTAGGGTCCTTATTTCAGCAGTGTTACAGAAATATGAGCTGTGCACCTTTAAAGAGCCTGATAAAAAGCCTGATCCTGGCACAATTTATGTTGCCCAAACACTGGAGTTCCCTCCAGATAAAGCGTGGTTTCTCCTCGGAGCACAAGCCGTGGAGCCGATCACTCACGGTGCAGGGAGTTACACCACTGGATTTCTCCCTAGAGCTCAGATGTCAGGGTGCTGGTGGCTGCAGGAGGCACTTTGGTTGCCATTAGTCATTTGCACTATTTTATTAACCCGGAGGAGTAAAAACAGCATGGTAATTAATTCTGCAGCTTTCAGTTGTGGTTTTACTTTTATTTTATTTATTAGTAATTACGGACTGAGAAAAATGAAAGATAGTGCGTGGGCTCTATCTAAACAACTCCTCTGCCCACCACTGCGCCCGTGCTATAATCTTCAGGGCTGCCTGCACTCTCAGAGTAAACTCTTTAAAGATTTAATCAAACAAATTAATCCCCTAACTCGCCTGTTCCCTTGTAGCTGTCATTCAGGAGGCAGCTTATTTCCTGATTTCTAAGAGCCCGATTTCTGCCGAGTGCAATTTTAAATGAAACAGCCCTTAAAAAAATGCCCAGATAAAAGATTTGCTCCAAAAACCCCAGTTTATATCCTGGAGTTTGCTGTATATGAAATCGAGATCCATTTAAATTCCACACCACGCCATCGAGCTCTGTTAAAGGCAGGGGCTGCTCGGAGCTATTAGAGGAAGCGAGGGGATTTAGCAGGACGGGGCTTCTCCTCCCCACCCCACCGCTGTCTGCTCTGACCTTGGCCAAGTCATTTAAACACTCTACGCTGTTTAGTCATCTGTAAAATTAGTATATTACTATTTACCTACCTCCAAGAGATACAGCGAAGGTCACCCTTTGCGAAATACCTGGGAGACCTTCGGGGGGGTGGAACAGACCTTATGTCATGGCCGTGGGTTTCCAAAAAGCACCCTGAGCCCCATCCTGCAAATCCCTCGTCTTTAAGTGAGCCTGGAGGAGGAGACCCCGCTGTCCTGGGACGAGAATGCTCCTGGACCGGGGCCAGCAGCTGAGACGGGAAATTTCCAGGTCCAGTAACAAAATACTCTTTCTTGAAAACTAAGCTGAATCACCTCTGCAAACAGTCCTGTGGGCTAAGACGTGATTTGACCTATTTTACACTTGAAATAACAAAATACATAACCCGGTGACTGCCAAAACTCTGCAATGTTCGCCTTTTAAACGTGAATAAAACCAAAAACCTTTAATTGGTTCTGCCAGCCATTTTCCCTGGAAACACACACTGTCCTACAGACCGAATGAGTTCTTGAATCGCTGATGAAAATGGCCTTGAAACCTGATGTATACAATGGCTGTTGAGCCATGTCATAGCTCTTGTATTTTACCCAGATGTCTAGCATCTTCTCTGCAAAAAGATGCTAACACCTGCCAATAGGCAGAAACGACTATAAAAAGCTTTATAGAAAAAAAATTAAATTTAAATTTTGGTGCTTCAGTATCTTTCAGTCATTTCATCACAGCTGCACCAGAAAGTGATGCTCAGAGATGCACGGGAGGCAGGTGCCCTGGACCCAGTGCTGTGCCCAGCTCAGCCCTCTCACCCAGCGCCAGAGCGGCCGAGGGAGCCGGTGCACCGCAAGAAAAGGCTTGTCTGGGTCAGATTTAAAGGATGAAGCACACGGGGCAAAAGGAAACGCTTGGGATTAAACCAAATTAAAACCCCTTCATGCTGCAAAGATGGGGAATGGTTGGTGCCGCGCAGAGCCCAGCCTGCTGAGCACAGTAATTTATCTCCAGCGGGTTTGCATAGAAAACAGGCGGCTGGAGAAGCACGTTAATAGAGCCACTGCTGTAATCTCATTTATTGCCCTTTCTTCTGTGCATTAAAGGTAGGTTGTCACCATGCTCGGGAGAGCGTTACACCAATACAGTCTATTTCCCACCCAGCTTCTCCAGAGTGTGGGTACGAATGAGAAGACTTCCCAAGTGCAGAAATCCCGAGAAAATGGTTAAAAACAAGTACAGCGACACCGGCACAAGCCCACACACGCCTCCCCATCACCTGGAGAAGCAACAGCACACGTTGAAAACCCCTCAGCCCAAAGAACTTAAATGCATTTAAGATCTCACCCCACCAATAGAAAAGCAGTGCTGATGCAAGGGTAAAGCTACTGCCCGGAGCCCCAGGGCTAAACCCAGAGATGGGGCTGAGCGGGATGGGGCTGAGAGCCTCAGCCCTCCCACAGGCTCCAGGCCAGGAGAGCTGCTGGATGGGTGCTGGGAGCATCACCAGGTCCCAGCACGGGTACCCCACAGCCCCCTCGTCCCCCCAGGACCGTGCCCAGCTCTGTAGGAGCTGCTCCATCGGCGGCGCTGAGCTTCCCACAGAAATAGCTGTATCATTAACCTGAGCTTGGCTTTGAACCAGGGCTTTAAGAGTTTATACAAGTAGTAGCTAAAAGGCATTTAATAGCACACTGCAGCCAATAAGCAATGAATTATTTAGAATATTTTACTAAGAATAATTGCTGTTTTTAAAGAGATTTTTTTTTCCCATCCTCCCTGGGGCCTGTAAATGATTTCACGGTAGTAATAGCGAGTAAGAAAAAAAACCCAAAATACAAAGCCACCTAACAGCGGCTGCCTGGGATCGGCTAAACCATGATGCAGAGGAGAAACAGTATCTCAAATGTGGTTTCAGCGTATGTTTATTAATTAAAATAAATACACAACCGCAGACAACAAAGCAAACGCCCTGCCAAGAGCCGGGTTCGCAGCCCAGCTAGTCCAGGCAGGATTGCGCACACTCTCCCGCTTTTTAAATTTAATATAACTACACCAAAATGCAAAAAAAAAAAAAAACCCAAAAAAGGTTGTTTGGAGCTCTGACCATCATCCACGCCTGAGATCCACTGCCTGCTCCCTGCCATGGTGCCACGATGACACAGCCCCTGCCCGGCCCCGGCACAGCTGCAATGCCGGCAGAGCCGCGGCACGCCGCTATCCCTAAAAACATTGCACTGCATTTTGCCTTCCTTATGGCTCACGGAATAGTCACAAAAATGAGCAAAAGCATTATTTTTTTGCAATTACTTGTCTACTTTTTTTTTTTTCCCTCCCCCTGATACATAACTGATGTTTGCGGATGGGTGGGCTGGGAGCTCCAAAACTGCATTTGGGCACAGGGCCATTTCCCAGCCGTCGGGAACGAGCAGCCAAAGGCCACGGCACCAACGCTCCCCTTGGATGGTGCCATGGGCTGGGGATGGCAGGATGCCATGGCCCCGGGGGGCGGCTTGGGGGCCAGCAGGGCTTTTTTCTGAAGGTTGGATGCAAGTCACTCAATTTGGATAAAAGTGAAGGGTGATGTTCAACCCACCTGCCCTGTCCTGGTCCTGCTGAGGCCAGGGCTGAGGCTTCCAGCAGTGTTCAGAGGATGCTCTGCCTGCAGAGAGCCCCCTCTCCTGGAAACCCCGCAGCTGCTGTTTGTAAAAGCAACAAAATATGTTCCTTATTTATGCGATATTTCAGGCTGTGAGCACTGCTGGGGGGGACAGGTACAACAGAGGAGGGGTCACAAGTTTACTGCCCAAAGATTTAAGAGAGGGTTTAAACTTGAGCAGGGCTTCCCCTGGCTTTTACTTATAAGTTTTGGAAATACATTCTTTCCCAAAATCCTGAGTGAGAAACCTCTCTCTTCCTCCAAAACATAGGTGGGAAGGAGACACTTCACTCGGGACACAGAGGAGTCCAGAAGAAAAAGGGAAAACAAGCCCACCTCCAAAAACTCAGTTTAAAAAAAAATTGAGGATTTTCCAGCTGCCAGTCATTTCCCCTGGATTGCAAATGTTTCCTCTAATTAATAGTACTCCGCTCCTTGAGTGTCTACTAATGATAAGCTCCGGGCAAAAGACCTAGAGCAGGGAGCTCTCTATTGATTCCTGTATTGATTTTTTATCTTTTTGCCTGTTGTTATTGTACATGCAAATGGCTGGTAATGACTCAACATTACGGCCACTCTCTTCAAGTGACATGTAGGGAAAAGTGATTTGATCAGAGAGCCTAAGATGGCTGTTTTCCCTCTCAATTCACCCCCAAATTTAAATTGTTCCATTTGTGAGTGGGGCAATTGAAACCCCAGCAGCGGGTGCAGGGAAAAGCTAAATCATTTTCACAGGCCAGCGATTAGACGGGAGCAAATTTCAATCATGTACCTCCAAATCAGTAAGTTGCTGGGGCTTTTTATGGCCATAATTTTAAAGCCCCTAAAGCTATCACTTGCTTCACGTTTAATATGCATTTTTCTAATCAGTTTGAATATGAACACGGATTTATTCCTTCCACTGAGTTTACTGCTGTCAGCTTGCTTTGCCTAAATAAAGTAACTTGTTAACTAACGTTATCTCCTTTCTCCCCTCTTTCTTTAGTATCTGTGCTTGAGACTGGTGAATTTTGTGCTATATTCTCCAAAAATGACAGCAAGGAAATGTCACTTTTCCACAAGCCTCACCACGTTTTTTGCTGCTTTTTCCATCCTTCAACACTCAACCAACACAGCCACATACTGGCCCAACACGATCATGTCAACACAAACCAGAAGAAGAAAAAAAACCCAGAAGCACCAAATAAATTTTGTTTGAATGGGGTTAAAAACGAACGAAATAAAGAGCCCTATAAGAAATGAGAGGTCTCGGTGCCGGGGGGAGGCAGAACGCCCACGACCGCTGGTGCTCCTCCGTCCCAGCCAGCTCTGGACAGTTCAGCCAGAAAGTCAAAGACTACAGATTTTCTCGGGAAATTCCTGACATTTTCTCCTTCTGGATGGGCCAGAAGATATAATGAGAGCAGTCTTTCCCCTGGTGTTTTGGTATTTCTTTTCTGGGAAGCTCCTCGTTGCGGGCAGGCAGAGCCAAGTCTCCCCCGTGGCATCACCCAGGGCTTGGCTGGCCACCAGGGAGGGCACGAAACCCACTCCCATCCCTGGCTTTGCACTCATGTAATGGCACTTGCTAAATAGCAAGGGATTGAGAGGGTTGTTTGGCCAAACTTTGTCGTGTTTTACAAACTGACTCCTGCAGCTGGGAGATGGTTTACTCTTGCCCTGAAGAGCAGCCTGGCCCAACAGCTGATGGCTACACTGGGCCCAGAGAGAAATGGTCCCCAGCAGAACCAGCTGCCCGGTCTCAGGGTGCCTGGTGCAGCGGCTGATGGAGCGGGAGGGAGAGTGCCTGGGGACAATGTTGGGAGCAGGGTCAGACCTCGGCTCTGTCCCACCTCCACCATCCTAACCATTCGACCTCCCCATCCAGCCCATCCAAGCTCCAACAGCCTCAACCCATCTCGCTGCCACCCTGCAACGGTGCCAAAATTCATTGCCAAAGTGAAGCACCCACATCCCTGCGCCAGGAGAGTTCCCCATTGGGGTATGCAAGCAGCGGTGGGGTTCCTGAGCAAAGGTGTTGATGAGACTAATGACATTACATGAGGGCCATTGTCCCATGCTTTAAGTTGTGATTCACAGAAGAGGTGACCCATAACACCCAAACCTGGAGAAGAGAGGAGGAAAAAGTAAGAAATCAAGACAGAAGGAGGCCTTGCGAGTTGTACCGAAAGCGACTGCTTTTCCCGGCTCTCTTTAAGAAACTCAGAGCTGTAAATGCCGAACGCACATCACATTAATCTGATGACTCTCCGAGATGTCTAGACTATTGTTGGAGCTGATAGGAAGCTGGCATCATCCGAGCTCTTTGAGCTTTTCTAGCCTTTTTTTTTTTTTTTTTTTAAACTCGTAATAAGATTCTTTTCACATTATGCACTGCTGGAAAGTCCCGTTTGCATGCAGACAGCTGCTGTGTTTATAGACACCATCCAAAATGCAGCTAAACACGACAGCTTGCTTTAAGCAGAGCAGCAGGCATTTGTTAAAATCATCATTTCCAGAGGGATTGCAGGAGCTCACAACCTTTTTTTTTTTATTTCTTTTTTTGCTATTATTTTAAAGTCAAAGCCTTGTCCTTATGCAAAGACAGAAGTCCCACATGTAAACATGCCTTGAGAAGATCCTGAAAGGAAAAAAAAATAATAAATCCTTAAACCAGAATGACAGCCTGCAAACCAGCAGCTCCCATTAATGTTAACCAGAAATACGAACGCTGAACTAAACAGGCTGCTCCTGTGGGGGATCAGGGGTGATTCTGAAGCACAAGGAGCCAGCTTGCCTTCAGCACTGAACAGACCAAAATCCTTCCTTGCAGATCTGCGCAGCTAAAACAAAAATGAAGTAGGGGATGGCATCAAAACTGCCTCCACTTAAAAACACAGCCCATGAGAAAGGCAGTTCAGGAGGTCTCCTTCCAAGCAGTTTTTTCCCTTTATAACATGACAGGAGTTGTTGTACAGAAGAAGGATGAGAGAGTTAATCAGGAAACACCTTTCAAACGAAACACCATTTCCCCCATAGATGGAAACCCTACACTTAGAGCAAACAGGTAAACGACATTAGAGACACAAAATACAGCTAGGGAGAGAGAAAATCAGTTTAGAATAAAGCTATTTGGATCTATTTAGTAAGGAGGCTTTTGTTGGAGAGCTATGCAGGTGCTGCCCATGCCGTGGCCCCCGTTCACCCCTCCCCACACCCGCTCTGCCTTCACCCCAGCCCCTTCCATCAACACGACCCACTTTAACCCAGCAAAACGTACAAATCAGGTTTTCACTCAAAACCAGCGTGGTACAGGAAAAGGAGCAGGGAGCTCTCCGGGCTCATAAGCTCTTTCCTCAGGAGCTCTTCCCCACGCCATGGGGGGCAATGGGGTGGTCGCTCAGAGGCTGCACAGCCTCCCACCTAAAATAAACGCATCCTAAATGCACGTTCCCTTGGATATAGCAAAGCACACAGTGCCCTCTCCTGCCAGCAGCCTCTATTTTTTAAATATTCCCCCTCGCCCACCTTTTTGCCCTTGTTTAAGTGCTGAAAATTAATTTATGGCTTGCTTTTATAAGATGTTGGTCAAAAACTGCCAGTGAGCTTAAAAAAACTGGGTGATTTTTCCTTGCCAGGCGTTTGGGCTCAGGCAGCGCTGGTGACAGCAGCACAAATCCAGACCCAACCGTGACATCTAGTGGGTAAGTGGCTGAATACTCTTCTCCTCCGGAGAGAAAAGGAAAAAAAAAAAAAAAAAAAAAGGTCATTTTTCCCTTCCCATCCATTCCTGCACTCTGGCAACAGCAGCCCCTCACATTTGACAGCGTCTCCCATGGGGAAGGACTCCGGAGCCCCCGGCTCGCTCCAGCCCCGGAGCGTTACAGCCGGGCAGTGGCTGTTTACAGGGACTTCTCCCAGCTCCCGGGGGAACAGGGCCATCCCGCTGTCAGCTACAGCCCTGCAATGAGCAAAAAAAATATCAAAAAAATGCTCCCAGCTCTGTGCTGGGGTCACAGTAAGGAGACTCCAGCTCCATTTTTCAAGCAGCTTCCAGCTGCCCAAAGGCAAGTGCCCTTGTTTTCTGTGATGCTATCTAGCTGCAGACCTCTGTATTTATGCACAACCATTAGAGGCAATATACAATACTCCTGACGAGCCCCAAAGCTTGAAAAGCTCAGGTTCTTATGACACCGAGCCGTATGTGCCTCTTCCTCCTATAATGGGATGTGACATCACCTTTGTATCAGAACAAGCATCATAAGAAGGGAAACAAAGATTAAAAAATTAATTAGCTTTCAAAAGCAAGTTATGAAAAGTTTGGTTCTGTTTTTTTTTTTTGTTTCTATTTCTCTTCACAGAAAGATTGCTATCAAACAATACAGGACTCCTGCCAAAAGTTTAAAAGAGCTCAGGCTCCTGAAGTCGCGGAGCACCTGGAGCCAGTGTCTGTCCCAGCCAAGACTGGTTTGTCCTGGGCCCCTTTCTGCAGGTGCAGAGAAAACATTTTCTTTGTTTTCCTTTATTCCTCAGATTCAGTGCAGTAAATAGTCCATTCATTACACATGTGGGGTGTCTCAGGAGCACAATGCTGGTATTTGAGGTGTTACCTTGTCCAGCCGTTCTGCTGGTAACGCGCCTCGGCTGCCGCAGGCACTGCACAGAGCTATTTTAACACACTGAAATAGTTCAGGTTGGCATAAGGAGATGCCCCACAAGCTGTGTGCAGATGACTCTGTTTTCTCCCTTGCTGGCAACTGAGCTCATCTCTACCACCAGGCCGAAGAGGAGAAAGCGCTGATAAACCCGGCTGACAAAAGCAGAGTCCAATTATCATCAGCTTTTGTGTAAAAGAAGTTATGAGCTTTTATGGAGGCTGTAACCTCAAACACGCACGTCCCTGGGCATCCTCTTTGGAACAGTCACATCTCATCAGCCCGCAGTGCAGACGATGATACCCTACAAAAGGCAAGGCGAGGGTGCTCCGGTCTCTCTCCCGGAGCTCAGAGGCGATGCCGGGGAACAGGCAGCTGGCACAGGACCAGAACCGAGGGAGGCCCAATCCCACAGCTCGCCTGGAGGAACTATTTCAAGCATGTTAAATTTTAACCACACATGGCAGCATTTCTGCGCTCCGGGGAGAGGTCATCGCAGAGAATCACAAGCTCCATCCCCAGTCAGTCCAAAATAAGAAACAATTTTTCAAAACATCCCAGCTCCCTGCGAGCTGAGAGTCTGGAACCGAGCTCTTCCTCTGCCTCGGGGCAAAAAAAATACATGGCTCTCTTCATCGCTGACCTTTAAATTGTCAGGAAACTAATACAAGCAATCCTCCCTGAGAAGCCACGGGGAAGGTGAAAGGACAACAGGGCATACGAATAAACGTAAATCCAGAGGGGTGAGGGGGGAGGAGATCAACATGAAGTGATGCTGTGCCTGATCAAGGTGATAATTAGGAGAGGAAGCACAGAGCAGATGAGATTCCAGCTGTCATACCCCCCTGATGATGCTCTGATGCACCCTGTGTTCCTAACCTGGAGCTCAGCAGCCACCCTAAGAAAGAGGAGACACGGGACCATCTAAGAATCACAGGGATGCCATTTCTGAGAAACTGGGAGTTGTCAGTACTGGCACACGCCACAGAAAGCCATCTGAGATGCACAAACCCTTCCATACCCTGGGTCTGTCACCCAACCCCAGGACGCATAGCAGACAGTCTTCTGCTTGAAGAAACCATTTGCTGTGGCAGGACCTTCTGCATCGCTCCCTCACCCTCATCCCACCTTTGAAACTGACCTTGTGCAGCAGCCCTCAATCCAATGTTTTATTCACTTTTTTTCCTCTTTCCCCTCTGACACCACCAGCCCAGCATCAATGCCTTGTCTTGGAGGAGCCGTCAGCTTCTAACCCAAGGAGTTAGAAGCTCCTTCTAACGGTTCCTGCTACAAAGCCCCCCTGCCAGCACTGACCTCCAGGAGAAGATGGAAAAGCCACATCTGTTCATTATAGCACCAGCCCCCATTCATTATAGCATCAGTGCTGACGTGCTTCACGTTGCTCTGGAGCCACACCAGCACTAGGAGTGGGTGTGAGAGAGGCAGCTGAGGAGGGGACTCGTTTCATCTATCATCTTTTCTTTGCACATTAGCTCCAAGATAACGTCAAGGTGAGTAATTAGCAAAATCCAAAAATAGAGAGAGCTCTCCCAGAAGAGCACAACTATCTCAGTCAGTGCTAAGCTGCTTAAGGAAGGTGAGGCAGAGGAGCACACACTACACCTTCACATGGTTTCCCACCTTATCACACGGTCGGCTCCATGCTGAGTGCTGGTTTTACACTTTTCTTGAGTGACCAAATACCGAGGAAAGGAACCAGACCAGGTTGCTCAAAGCCCCCTCCAGCCTGGTCTTGAACCCCTCCAGGGATGGGGCATCCACAGCTTCTCTGGGCAACCTGGGCCAGGCTCTCACCACCCTCACAGCAAAGAAATTCTTTCTAGTATCTCATCTAAACCTCCCTTCTCTCTCTCCACATGAGCCACTTGAACCAGTTCCAGTAATACCTTGGCTGGCTGACCGTGCCCAGAGGTGATGTACCTCAAGCACAGCTCTCCCAGACTCCTATATCCCATTGGCCTCCTTAATTTCACCCACATCGGGTCATTATAGCACTGTCACTGCAAAGGGGACCCCTGAGGTTGGACTCCTTCCAGTCTGTCCACTCTCAAACAGGGACCCTTTGGCTATCCCCCTTCTCCGTCCTGCCTTAGCAGAGGTGACAGAATTTCTCCCTAGGGGCACAAATGCCGGGATCATTTGGAGCAGAGGAGCCTGCGGGAATTGGGGCCGGAGACGCTGCCGGTTGTGGCGGAGCAGCTGCCGGTCGGCACAGCTGCCACCTCTCCTAGGGGTGGGGAGAAAACAGATTCATCAATGAAACCGAATCCGATTCATCAGAAACTACAGCCATCTGTTGGATTATTAATAGACACAGAACTCATGCAAAGCAGTGGCATTAATACTCCAGGAATATCTTTTTCTGGAGGAAAAGTTTAGGTTAGCAGCAACTGCAGAGTCTGTGTGGGGGGTGATGGTGGTGCTTAAATCAGTTTATGAAATATTTTCCTTCTGCAAAACCAAATTAGTGGTTTCTTCCCATCTTCCTCCAATTCAGCATCTTACCCTCAGAAGGCAAAAGCCTTATTTACTTTTTTTTTTTATTATTATCCTCACCCCAAGCCTTCTTTAGGTTCCTAAAGCATTCACTGACCTGCCTACTTATTCCTAAGGGCTTTTCCTACTGAAGGGAGTGCAGGTTAAAGCGGGGAATTGTCTCAATAACCTCCTTGCAGCTCTTCAGCAAGGAACACACCACAGCCTGGTCAGGTGCGCACAGTGAAACCCGGGGTGGTTTTCACATAGAAGATGAGCAAAACACTCAAGAGAAACACAGCAGCACTTAAACCAGCCCATTTGCATTTCTTGTACCACGAGACTGAGTGGGGGAGGGTTGGGGAAAGGAAAAAATTTTCCAGATTATTTTAAACCACCCCTATTATTTTTTAGATATGCATTTAAACTGCATGCTTAGTTTGCTCTTCCTCTAGTAATAAACGAGTTATTTCTGTTCTGTGCTCGGTTCTCTTGCGAGAACAGGCAGCTAAAATAAACACTCCCTATTTATTCACATCAAACAGTTTTTCCAAGAGCATTTGAAATACAACTGATGAGTGGCCTATTTTCCCTTAACCTCCGGCTTCTTGTCCTTGAAGCACCACAGCTGGAGCCAGCCGGAAACCCTTGCTGGCTGTAATTTGCTCCCTCGGAAGCAGACACAGGGATGCAGCAGGGAATGGGGTGGCCCAGGGAGCCATTCTACACTCGAATTACTTTTCTCCTGCCTGAGCGACTCAGCGTAGTGTGACCAAACAGATCTAACACGGCTCTTGGGGAACACCAGGAACCTGCAAAGCGGGGACCCCAGCTCCCCCTGCACAGCCCCGGCACCGGGCTGGTCCTGCTGAACCCACCTCCTCACCCCAGGAGGGAAACTAGTCAAGGGTGGGCAGCTATAAAATTGGCCACCCACAGATGTCAGTCGCACTACAGGGACTGCACTGAGGGCAGGAAAGCAGGAGGAGATCCTGGAGATGAGCATAAAACACCCACGACAGTAAAGGCAAGAGGGTAGCAGCTCGAGAGCTCAACCTGCTGCAGACAAAAAGCAAAGTCAGAGCCTGAAACCAGATCCAGGCTCCAGTAAAATGGACTATTTCCAACTATTCGAAAAAGCTTCAAACAGCTGCGGGGAGGAAGAAAACTCTCACAGCCCGTGACAAGGCAGAGCGAGACAGACCCGAAAACACGGTCTCCTGCGGAACAGAAGCAGCATTGAGTCTTCGACAAGGGCTGGAGGGACGGGTGGTGCTGGCCGGGCTCCCCCCGCCCCCGCTAAGCCATGTTTGAGGAAAATTCTCCTTCAAGACATTTGGCGAGGCTCACCCACCCAGAAAACTCCCCAGAAACCAACACCGCCACAAGTCCTGTTGTGGGGGACGAGGAGAAGACGGGCCCCGTCCCACTGGACACCAGCGACAGCTTCGGTTCCCGCGGCGGGGGACCAGCGACCCCCGGCTCCCCCCAGCACCCCCCGGCCGAGCTGCAGCGGCTGATGTCCAGGCAGAAGGCGGAGTATGAGTCCAAAATAGCAAGGTAAAGGACTTTAAAAAAACCAAACCAAACAACAAACTATTGAGGTCTCGAGGGAAGGCACCCCTTCCTACTGCATGCAGCTGCTGCAGGGTCTCTATCTGCGAGCGGGGTCTGGGGGTGCCGCTGCAGCCAACACCTCCCCGTCCCACGGCCAATGTCACCCCACGTTACAGGATTAGCTTCTCAATTATTCAGTGTTACTTGAATTCATTTGCACCTGAGGCGCTTGAGAAACTCCAGAGCATCTATGAGATTTTTTGGTTTGTTTTTTTTTTTTTTCAGAGCTCTTGAAAAGCCTGTGGTCTGTTGTGTATTTCTTCTCTTTTGCCTTAATCCAGTATTAAGCATTTCTCTAGGGAAAAACGTGCGGGGTTCTCAGCAGCATTAGCAGTAAGTCATTATTCTTTACAAATCGCAAGTCATGAATTTTAACAACTCAGAGGAAAGTGTTCATAAGCATTTTCCCAATTTCTAAGATTAGAAAGAGAATAGAGGCTTAGCCATAGCTTGTTATCAAGGAAAAAAAAAAAAAAAGGCAGAAACATTTCCAGGCTCTACTTTACAAATAGTGCTGCTTTTCTATCATGTAATTAAAAGGAATGAACATTTTAAATACAATATTGTTCATTAGTTATAATTACAGGTATGTCATGCAAATGGACTATTTGATTATCATAAGATACCTCAACATGCATCATTGCAACAGATGGCAAGTGGGTAATGCTGAATTACACTTTGCCTTGAACACTGTGTAAAGAAAAATAAATCCACTTAATCTTTAATTTCTTGAAGAAGTACTTTATTTCTTCTTAGTAAAGGAGCTATTCCTAGGTTTTTGGCTTTTTTTTGTTAATCTTTTTGCTGTATTCTGCTTATGTTTTCCCTTGCAGTTCAAGGGAACTGCAATATAAGCAGAATTCTCAGTCTGTCCTAAAATATGTTGTATTACCATTTGCTGTAAGACTACTGTAGTATTCCATCACAAAAATACCCAATCCCAAAACTGACTGCTTTGGCCATATGGTTATTTATGTTTATTGTACATTAGGATAATTTTTTTAAAAAAATCACAGTTTTTATTTTAACACCATAAATTGGAAAAGTATTGGGGATGCCAATACTTGTGTATTTATAGTTACTACTCGTATCTTTAAAAAGGCTAGCTTTAAAAAAAATATAACCAACCTATAGCTTTATTGAGAAAGGGGAGGGAGAGGGGGAAAACAACCCCAAAGCCTGTGATTTACAATGTCTGTCTTTCCAGCAGCCTGGAGCAGCGGAACAGAGCGCTGCAGGCGGAGGTTAAGGCCCTGCGTTGGGAACTGGGGCAGCAGCGCAAGTGGCACGGGCTGGTGGAGATGAAAATGCGAAACGCAGAGAGGGCAAAGGAAGATGCCGAGAGGAGAAATGAAATGCTCCAAAAGGAAATGGAAGAGTTTTTTGAAACCTTCGGGGAAATTAACAGGTGGAAGTAGAGGAGCTTGTTCAGTTTAAAATTGGGCTCAACTGTAGGAGAGAAAAAGGCCACATTCTGAGTCCAGCACCAACTCCCATTTCAGAGGTGAAATAAGAAACCCAACCATAAAAAACTAGTCAGTCAGTTAGAAAACAAGCCATTGATACAAACTTGTTGAGATCCCGAACTCCAGGAACTCTGCACCACCCTGCTAACACCAGGGATGCTTTCCCTTACCACTGGGAAAACCCTTTCAGACACACTTTGCACCACCATCCCACACTACGCAGCACGCTGGGGAAGCCCCCTGGTATTTCTGGGCTTGCCTTGACTCTGGTACTGATGCACTAAATGCTTAAATGGCAGAGAGGCTTTAATCAAGCAATGTCATGCTGGTTGGAGTGCGTTTTACCAGCCACCCCAGAAATCACACAGGTATTCTACAGACTTTAAGGAGTGCTAAACTCATATCTGCATCCCAGCGAGCTGCTTCAGAGACAGATAGAGAGAAACAACGAGCCAACACGCAGCTCCCTATGGCTCCCACCAGCTCTCTCACATCGCACTGAGCTTGGGATCCAGAGCTTTAGTGCAATTCCTGTCCCCTCACTGAGGGATGGATACGCATTCACGGAGGAGGACTCCTCTTACAAAGACATTTGCTCCTCTGGATTATAATTACCCTTCCGACAGGACTCCTGTAAGAACACATTAGTCTTAAGATGGTCACTGGCAGACTCCCTCACTCGCATCTCCTCAGAGATACCTCTCCCTACACAAGAGATGTGTTACCTGCTTCGATACCAGCATTACACCACTCACACAGTTAAATATCAAGAAAATAACTGCTGCTCTTCTAATCTACTGCAGAAGAACTTTATCATAAACAATGGCATCTGTATACCTAAACCTGTACTGAATTTAAAATTAAAATTTAGTTTTAAATTAAAATTTAAAATTGTATGAGAAAAACACATGGTTTATTATTTGCTTTTCAGCAAGATTAAATGTAAGAGCTACCATCTACTTGATAACTCAGTCTCACTAAAGCAGCTTATGATGTGTAAGCAGAAACTGCACAGATGTTTTTCTTCCCCAGAGAGGAGCGAGCAGCTCGTTTTAAGATGAAGTACGAGTGAATCAAAGAAACCAGAGACTTATCCCCCAAGGTTGGTGCAGTGAAGCAGCCCTGCCCTGCTCCATGCCCAGGGCAATGCCCCAGAGCATTCATTCCCAAGTGAGCACTGGCCAAACCCTTCTGCCCATCGCCTGCTCCACACCAGCACTTACATTCTTCTTGTTTCTTTTTTCCACTCCTTCCCCATCTTCTGAGACCTCATTACTATGAAAAAAAATCTCATTTAAGAAGTCCCACTTTCCTCAAAATTGTGTCTTGTTTAATCAGTTCCCTCCCTCCTCAAGAAATTGCAGGACATAAAAAGATACACCAAAAGGCAAGGAACGTACGTGGGTAACGCTTTATAAAGCACTTCCCTGCACACATATCATCGTCCTGCCTAATTTCTTCTTTTCAATTGTTCTCTATTTAATGAATTAGGTCTTCCTCTGTAGCTGAAGAAGCCACCTGAAAAATATCCTATCACCAGATACAAGGGAGCATTGGGATCTACTGGGCATCTCTGCTTTATCCAGATATTCTGTGGAAATGTCCTGTAGAGAAGAGATAAAACCTCAAGCCCTCCACCCAAGAAATAGCATCATTGCTGTAAAAATTATTTCAGACTGCCCTAGGTCAAGCTTTTACAATGCCAGAGTCTGGCTGAGAGTCCCAGCCCTCCATCTAGAAAGGCAGCAACGTTAACCCTTCATTTCATATTAGAAAATCTTCAGGAAAAGCAATTAGATCAAAGTAGCAGTGAAGTTTCACTTCACCTCCCCAGAGTTAGAGCAGACAGATTTGCAAAGCGCCTGGAAACCTCATCACTGTCTCTGCAAGAACACTTACCTCTTCCTCAAAATAAGTACAATGGAACTATTTTCTCATGTTAGCTGTACCCCTGCCTTGTTCAGTGAGAACAAAATGAAACATGACATTATTTGAGCACAAGGTGAAGAGACAAACTCTTCCAAAGTCCTTTTACATATGTTACACATACACACAGACATATACAGCCAGCAGCTTATCTGAAAGCCTGACAGTCTGGTGATGATGCTGCTCAAGCACATGGATGGGAACACAGATCTGTCAGTATCACCAGGAAAGCTTCTGCAATTTAAAACCCCCAAACTTCAAAATACATTTGGCAGTGAAACCAAGCGCTGTCAACGTGTCCAAATGTTCCAGCTGATCAGGAGACAGCAGCTCCAACCAGTCTCTTAAAGCTGTTCTTCATTCATTTTTCATACCAATACTTACTTTTTGGTTAAGTAGAAGCTAAAGTGGTAACTGAAACTGTACATTTTAAGATTACTAAGAGCATAAATCATTCTGGTTACAAAACATTTCACTTCAACACAGGAAGAATCAAGAAAAAGAAAACGTTGCAACAGCAAATAAGACAGACTGCTCAAATCTTTTACGTATACATATTTATTTGTAATTTTACAGTGGCTTTAGTATTGTTTTACAATAAGGTTTTTGGAGGAAAAAAAAAATCAACCAAAAAGCTTCAGAACGAGGCTTTAACTAGCACATCAGAACTAGTTATAGACAGTTTTCCTTACGAAATTCTAGTTCCCTTAACGAAAAATCAATCAAAAAAAAAAACCCAAGGAAGCTTGACTGCTGTCCATAAAAAAAAACCCTAAAAACTTTCTAGTCATCCTGAAAACAAAGTCCAGCATTAGACAAAAGAGCCACTGCATTGAAAGGAACATGTTCCTATTGCACAAGCATCGAGAATGAGATATGACAATCAAAGCCTAATTTCATAGGCAGAAGAGGCCACATGTATCTATATAATTAGACTTCAAAGCACATCTTTCTTCTGAAATTACATACCCTACTATAACTAATATTAAGGCCATAAAATCAGAACACTGTAACAGGTGATAGGGCTTGATGCTACTTTTTGTGACATCTGGTAAACAGAAGGTGGGAAAGAGGGCCAGAACAAGAGACACAAAGCATTCTGAAGGGAGTTACAACTTGAAGGCATTTCCAAAGAAATTCTCAAAGAAATAATTTTTGGAGGGGGTTTATTTTGAGTCATTAGATAAAACTGGATTTCATAACAAATCTCTGAAGGAGCCTACTATACTCTTTATAGCATGTGTTCTGGAGTACACTATAGAATATATCATCTGGAATTAACATTTGAATTTGTACGAAAACAGTTAATCATTTCTATTTGTTATTCCCTCTAAAATAGATGAAAATTTGTATAATCTTTATAAATTATCTTAATGACCAGGTAAGGCTTCACTGTACTGAGTTAACTGCACACAGGCATCTCTGATTCACTCTTAATGAGGTACCTTGATTACACTAAACTGCTAAAACCATCAGGGGAACCCAACAAGTCATGTAATTTAAAGAAAGTAATAGTTACATATTGCTATTTTTTTCTAATTGTGTTCATTTTATTAGTGTTTAACACACCTGAAAGCAATAGCCCCAGAGAAGCAGTAACTACCATGGAAGTTTAAACATTTTACTTTAGGAAAATCTGGGAATCTGATGAAGCTGAAAATGCACGTTAGTCATTTTATAAAGTTTGGCTTGCCAACATTTAAGAAAAATATAGGTATCAAAAACAGACAAATACACTGCTAACCATCTGTTACATTTTCTTTTAAAAAATTAGCACCAATTTAAGCATCTGAATTCATAGAAAAGCTAGTGACAGACTTGGTTTTTCAAAAAAGTTTTTCCCCATTAGAAGACAATACAACAGCATACGCTCACGGGTATTAAATTAGCTTTGCTATCGGTAACAAATACAACTGTTTCAGGTAGTGAACATAAAACGTCATTCTTACCCGACTCCTTTCTCTCTGCTTCTGTTATCCTAAGAAACTGTGAGTGCTGAACTACAGACCCAGCCTGGGAAACACGTGCCACGGACGTGCTGAAGTACAGCGTGGGAAGTCACAGGGTTCCGGGCCAGTATTTTAGGGCAGGGACAGAGTCTTCCTGCAGCACTCACAGAGCATCCATGGCAGTGGAGTCCCAATAAGCACATGTTCTGGCCTTACCATAACACACATAACCTTCAGATGCGCAGCCAAAAGTTAATAAAAATGGTTTTGTTTAAGAAAAAGGACGCTAGTGCTCCTAGCGAGCTGATCTTGCTACAGGAACAAATGGTGTTGTATCTTTATTCTCTCTTTCTATACTGAATGGCTGGGAAGTCCTGCTGCTATGCCAAGTCAGCCTACAGGCATCTGAGTGCAAGATGTTTCTCAAATGATCTCTTACTATGTGTTAAATTTTAGCCCCATTAAAAAAAAAAAACCTCCTAATTGAAAGAAATCTCTGAAAACAGGTTTATATTTAAAGCAACATGTTGATCGAATCTATCAGAATAGTAAAGATTGCAACCAAAATTTAAACACGTTAAACATTTTTTTTATGTCATTCCTTTCTACACCATATACTGGTTGTATTAAGAAGAATCCTAAAGTGCTTCAAACCCAGCAATTAATAAAGTCAATTTCTTTTGTGCAAAACTGCAAGCACCTTTTCAAAAAATAAGCAGCAGCATCAAGGATTAAAAATGTAAATAGCTAAATGTATTTACTCTATTTTGTTTTGAATTCTTGGACCAAAATAATTTGCCATATTTTCAATAACAAATTGCAGAAGAGTGCATTTTATTAATTTTAAACTGGACTTGTCATACATATACTGTTTGAAATAGCGGACCCAGGTAATTTTATATCCACAAAGCCACACTGTGGGATTGAAATCCAATAACTAAAGTTTTAGCTACAAAAATAGTCATTTTATAGAACACAAACAGAAACAACGGTTATCTCTCCACTTTCCTCCAGCACTGATACGAGAAAAGATGGTTTACTTAAAACATTAGTTTAGCTCCAGACATTTTTAGCATGCAGAGCGGGCAAAAAATAAAACTGATAAATTGTGTAATAAGCTTTTAGAACATCACCATCACTCATGTAATAGACAATCTAAAATATATGTAAAATAATGACCCAGAATACACTTTTTCTGTCGTATTTCAACATGTTAAAAAAAAATAATCAAAGACACTCTGGAAAAGCAAAGAAATCCCTTGATTCATCTATAGGAACTCAAGTCCAAATTCTGCATCTGGGTGCAGGTGTCCCTGGAGCAAAACCAGTTTTGAGCAGGAATCACACAAAACACATCCCAGGAAAGAATTTGGTTCCCAGTATATGGTATCACACGAAGTTTAGCATCAAGCCCTGATAGAATCCATATGACACACGTAGAATATACAGACAAAGGCTTTTCAGCATTTACCCCCCACCGTGCTTAAAGCACTTCCATTTCCAGCGGGAGGGTTCAAATGAACCGCTCCACACAAACCCTCTCGCTGCCAGACCCGACCCCTGCTCCCAACGGCTCCGCGCTCAGCAAGGATTTGTCTGCGCTCGGAGAGCAGAACCCAGAGGGCTGCCCTTCTGCCAAAAGCAGGGTCATCCACACAGCCTCCAGAAACCTCAGCTGCACGTTGAATGTCTAAATCCAACTTCATTCATAAAATTAGAATTTGAAGCCAAATACAATCGGATCTAAAAAGGAAACTGATTTAGCACTTGAAGCCCTTCCTTTAGGAAAGAAAAATTAAAGAATCACTTTTTAAAAAAAACCAAACTAATTTTGAATAAACATGTATGCTCTCTTAGGACTTAAAGAAAACCTCCAGAGCCCTCTGGTTCCTGACAGTTTTTGAAACTTACCAACCAACTAGTTAATTTCTAGTTAAGGTTGAGTTTAATTTTTCATTATTTTGACAAGGAAATGCAAACCTTTACTGGAAACATTACAAATCTTCAAAGGCTGTTTGCAAACACTAGTTTCCAGTCATTAGACTAGTTTATTTTGTATGAGCCATGCAGACAAAGCCTTAATTTTGACATTCATTTCTCTTTTTCAATAAAAAACTAGACTCGTCATATCACAGTATTTCCTCAAAGCACACTTAAAGGCTGCTTTTCCAGATTTCAAAACGCCAAGCTTCTCTAACTTTTTTTTTTGAGGAAAAATGATATGAGCACAGATGAAATGAACTGTTTAAAACATACTCCATTTCTGCAATGCCATTCAGCTACTCAGTGTTCATATATTTTAACATAATGTTTCTGGTAAATAATCTGATTGATAACCATAGAACCCTCCTTTTTTTCAGGTGAGCAGTTAAGGTTACAGATTGTATCTATGCTGACTATCACTTCTTTTTAGTCACATTTCATAAATTTTTTTATGTATACTGCAGTAGTGTTAACACTATACAAAATCTCTCAAAGAAAAAGTAACATTCATGTTTACAAAACTGAGCAGGTTTTTTAATATATATGTATACACACACTCACATATTCTTAATCTTTAAATACATATAAATATTTATAAATGCGAAAGTGCAAAAAAAAAAAATGGTCAATTGCATCACTTTACATACATGACTTTAGTATTAGGAATAAAAGTGATTATATTGCACACCAAAAACTCTAAACCTTTAACCCCCCTGTCACATTACATGTGCATTTTGTTTGTTTTCTCTCAGCGATGAGGTTCTCACGGCATCGACAACCATTTCACAAAGGTGGCACCGAACGCAATCTGCAGCCAGGAAATACAACTCTATGTATATAATCTGCATGCAGTGTATTTATAGCCTATATGTGCACACCGAAATAGCACGGGAACTTTAGCATACATCTAATCTGCATGCGCTTTTCTGCATATAATCTGCATATGTGCCTTCTTGAGATCGATGTTCATTCATGTTATGATAACAATTTGGTTTTGAATTGTACTGGAATCAAAATCCACAATATTCACAGACATTTCATGCATGCTCTGAAGGAAGCAACATTTCTGTAAAATTTTGAAGCTTCAATGTATGTCACAGCAAGAAGACATTAAAAAAATAACTATGAGACAGCTTTTCCTACAATAAAATTTACAAATACGATCAGTTAATCTCAAGGTTTTTTTGTTCCAAGATTACATATTCAAGCTAACAGAATGTACCAGGAGAAGGTCAGATACCAGTTCAAATCATGGAAATATTAGGGCAGCTGTGTTTAAAAAAAAAAAACCAAACCATTAAAAGACAATTTGAATCACAGAATAATTTAGGTTGGAAGAGACCTGGAGGTCACCTGGTCCAACCCCCTTCTTGTTCTGAGCAGCCCAAGTCCAATAGGAAAAATTCAACTCTGCAAAAATTCAAAATATATGAAAAAAAAAATTGTTACGTTGCCTTCTAATGCAGTAACTGTTAAAATGAACATAGCACAGTACAACTTCAATTGAAAAAGATAAAAAAATTGAAAAATGAAATCCAGTAGATTACTTCTCTAGTGAATCACTAATGTTCATTTTGAATAGATGCCTTTATAATTTTAGCTTACACAAATAACAAGGATTTTTAAAAATGCAAAAGAACAGCAACCTGTACTGTTCCGCTATATGGTAAACAGGTATTTTTAAATGTTGTTTTTTTTTTCCAGTGACAAAAATGCACTAGAAATATTTCACATATACTGTCAGTATCCAAAGATAAACTAAAGTATCCGTAGGTTTAAAACCAAACAAGAAAAAACCCAAGTCCCAATATCCTGCAATTAAATTAAATAGAATTTTAAAAATCCAAGATTCCAGATGATATTTACATCATACTAAGTACTTAGTTAATTTTTTATTTTTTTTAACCTTCTGGGACAGTAAAATCTTAATATTTTTGCTATAGCAAATTCATCGATTGTAAAGGGATACAATTTCAATACAAAAGCTGTGTTTGCATAAAGAGAAATTGCTGCTTTTCAAATTGTAAGGTCAGAAACAATGAACAATTTTCTTTTACAAGAGAAGTATGTCAGTAATGCAGTGGCTGGCTGGGCCAGGATATTTTACAAGTTCTATTTCTAAATTCAAGTCAAGAGTATCTGGATCAACAGCTAAATATAGTGCCTTTAAGAAAGTGGTGTTTTACCTCATCTTGTATATCTCTATTACTCTTACATAGTTTAATCGCACACACACGCACACACACAAGATCCTTTAGCAAAATTTCACACCTGTGCACTCCAAAGTGAACGTGCACAAATTCACAAGTACGTAGTATAAAGCAATAAGCCCAACTCTGCTGCAAACACATTCTCTAATTCAATATTTTGTGCAGTGTAACAGGCAATATTTGTGTTATCTGATTCTGAAAACTGTACTGATAAGCCTGTATTGAAACAGCAAATCTACTCTTCTCTGACACTGTATTTAGAAAATATGCATTAAGTATGTTTTCCTCCTCCAGAAGACAGGTTTTCCTGATGTGGGAATAGAGCTAAATTCCGTTAACTAAATACGTAATTTACAAGTGACTCAAAACTCCTGTATTTTTATTCTTTTAATTATTTGCCATGTAGAATGGACCCATTAAAAAAAATGGAAAACATTCATGCAGTTCTTTTTGGGGCTGCAAGTCTCTCCAATTTCCTTTCATCAGAGTTTGCAGTGAATGAAGAGCATCACAGAAAAATAAATCTCCTTTTCTGGAGATTATTGTGTTATTGTGAAAGGATCAATATTACAAGTTAGAAAATACAGAACATTTTAGCACTCTCTCCTCTTCTAAACAGGCACTGCTTCACAGATAAATTGCTCATCCTTCCTTAAGATTTAATTAAGCCACTGTATCTTCCATCCATGTTTAAAAAACTGGAAAAGTTAGAGACACATACTTATAGGTGAAATACAAAGTAATGGCTATACTCTTTAAATGTCATGTTTATCTCTTCTACAAGAAGACAGAATCATTGGAAAGCGAAGATAGAAAGGGCTCAATTAAAAAGTGCCATGTGGAAGAATAACTGCCCTTTACACATAGTACTGAGAGCATTCAATGTGTGAGTTCACACTTACATACAACACTCCAGTCGTTAAATAAAGCAAACTGCCACAGTCACACATTAAAACAAAGTTCATAGAGACTATACATTCAAAAAACCTACTAATGAGCAATACTGTACTAAAATGTAAACATCCATTGTGTCACAGAAGCCTGACAGTTGGGACTGAAGATCCACGAACCCACTTAAGAGGAGTTATTGGCTAAATGTCTATTATAACTGCTCACCTGAAATAGGCTGAAACAAAGAAAAGCCTATAATAGTGTCTAAATTTTTTTGTTCTTTAGACATTGATTTGCTTTCATTCTACAACATTAAGCAGGCAATTTCATAACAACTGAGTAAAAAAAACAGGCATTACTTTAGCAGAACATGCAGAACATGGAGTTTTTCTACTTGGTTCCATTAACTTACAAGCAATTCAGGCCCAATGGAAGCAAGAGTTCTTTTCCAAAGTCAAGTCTGCAATCCTGGCTGATCATCGACATCCTTCGAGGGGTCCTGTCAAGGCATCGAGGCTGCTGTCTGTATCTGAGGCCAATGTTTGCTCTGTTGACATGGATGAAATGTCATTGATAGATGATGACTGGGAAGGACTGGTGTTGCTATTCACTGCTGCATCTGTGCTAAGTAAACCAAACATAATAAAATCTGAGGCAAGACAATATTGCAGGTACAAATAACCACATTTCTAGGCTCTGAGCATCACTTTCCCCACAGAAATCCTTAGAAAATAAAGAAGTTAATCAACAGCAGAAAAACAAGCACTAAGTTCCTTCGCACTCAAAACCTGAGGAGAGCATTAAAAGAAGAGATTTTTATTTTTTTTCACCCAAAGAGGAAGGAAAAAAATGTGCAACGTATAATGTTAATAGTGACCTGAGTATCATGAAATCTAACAGATACAGTTCACAGAAGACAGTGCAATATTCCCGTTACTGAACAATGCAAACGGCAGCAAACATCAAGGATTCAAATCATGGACATAAATACTTTGCACTATTAACTATTTTAAAACAAGGAGTCCTAACGATGTTTAACCCTGCATGAAAGGGACTCGTTCTTGCAGAGCCACAGAATAAGCATTCGGCATAAAAGTCACCTATGCAATAACTGATGTAAGACGGTACCGAGCCCTCTGGGGAGAAGGCAGCTCAGGGTGTTGGACACACAAGACAATTCTTAAGTTTTCCTACAACAATGAAAGACTGCTGCCCCTGGATCAAGAACAAAACTTTTGCCTACCTGGATTATTAAGCAGGATTTCCCAATTGACTAGTGCAACAGATCAGCACTATTTGTCACAGTGAGAGCAGAACTACTGAAACAATGACTAACCTGAAGGCTGATCTTTTACCACACCATTCTTGCTCCTTTCTTCCCAATCCATTACTTCTTTGTATATTAATTCTTAGGAGAGAAGGGCAGGAGGAATGAGAGAAGAGACAAAAAAAAACATTGCAAGATCACACAGGATTTGTACACAATTTACAAACGCGTGAAGGTACAATGAAACGGTTATGGGTCAGTCTGGAAGTACAACTATATAGGTATTTATTTTCCTTTTCTGTTTTTTAACTATTAGAGTCTTTTTATTAGACTATTTCTCTATTAGTTTTTAACTATTAGAGAATTCTACAGTTTTTCTTTGTGCATCACACAGAAAGACACTAAGAATGCACCAAAATCAAAATTTTTTTAAACATAGAATATCTGCCTATTTAAAAGTAACAACCATCCCACCCTAAAACTTTATATATACCTAAAATGCACTAAAATTAACTGTAAAAAAATAATATTTGGATTTGGATTTAAAAAAAGCACCTTACAGATAATCCCCGAATTGCTTTACCACTTAGGGGTTTTGACTAAAACTGTAAAGTGTAATTGATTTCAATACCACAATGCCATTTATTGTTTTGAGTCAACAGTTTAACCTATTTGGTCAAAAAATAAGCAAAAAAAAAAAAAAAAAAAACCCAAAAAAAACCCACCAAAAAATTTCTGCTCTTTTAGACCTCTGTAACAAACTACTTAGTAAATATTGTCAAGAGATATGGCTTAAATAATGTACACTAGAAACAGCACGTTTCTCTCAGAGAATTTTCTATCAAGAAAAAACTCATTGAGATCACAAACACTTAACAGCAACAAAATACTCAGGGAAAAAAAACAAACCTGCAGAATTTGGTTGAATGGATTTCAGAATGCTACATATATATACACACAGACATACACACATTTATGTATATATATTAACTCCAAATAGAACATTTTTCCATTATTGATTTTTCATATTGCCACACGCAGCACTGCCTAATAGGAATAGTGAGTTCCAGTCCAGCACACACACATTGTGAGCCACACATTAACAATAAAAGTTATTACAATAATTGTCATTTGTCACGCTCACTTTTTACCTTTCCATTCTTCAATTGCATGTTCTCTCTCTTCCAACTGTGCATCATAGATTTGCGGTGGAGGCTACAAAGAAAAGAAAGTTTATAGAGTATCTACGACATTAGGTTAACACAACCAATCATAACTACAAATCCTAAAATGACTTTTTTTTTTTAGTATTTTGGTACCTTTATCTTTAGCAGTGTATTCCCTATACCTCAAAATTACATTCATTTTACAACTCCAGAATCTGCTTTTAAGTCCTACCTCCCACTAAAGGCTGTTTAAAGGCATCAACTAAAATTAGGCTTTATGGGGCCCCAGAGAAAGTCCCCTTTTCCAAAAGCCCTAGATTACCACCATGCGGGCAGCTCTTTCCATACAGTAAAGGGAACTATCAACGACTACATCCAAAACTACATCAATTCCTCTCCAGCAGCTGTTCTTCAGGCAATTCCACCCCTAATGTTGATCTGAAGGCTTTTTCTGTGACTTTTGCTAGCCAAAGAATAAGTTCAAAGCATGCTCTTAACTAAATGTATTCTTTACAATGTATTTTTTTAAAGTTACTAAACTGATATCTTAAAATTTATTTTAAATGCAAACTTACGGCTTCTGCTTCAGCTGGATCATACCAGACAGTAATATAAGGATGACGTAAGGCTTCATCTACAGAAATTCTCTTGTCTGGATCTACTACAAGCATTTTTGATAATAAATCTCGAGCTTGACTGGCTAGAAAGTAAGAATGAAAAAGAACATACACGTTAAGAGAGCTGTAGAGTTTAATGTCCGATACAGAAAATGAATACTGGGAACAGATGACACACAATGCAGATTTCTTAACCATCTATGTTTTTCAACAAGTTCCGTTTATTGGTGACACAAGAATACTTAACTTTTAATCCTGTAGGGTTAGATATGTCTGTGTACCAACAACATCAACCGTGCAAGTACCAAAGCTCCACATCTTGCCATATACACAGAAACATCAGCATGCAGTGACAGGACAAGCCCAGAGATGCAAGATTTCCTATGCTGTTACTTTTTTTTGTTTGAATGAAGACACAGTCCTTTACTGTAAATGTTATTTTACTACTATCCAAAACACAAACCCTGCAACTGACACCAACCAGCCTCAATTTTGAACAGTTCTGTTGCCACACGGGTCAGTTTATTTGGCAGTAATTACTGAACATAAAGCATACAAAACTTTTAAAATAAACTTAAAAAAATACATCGTGATACGGTAACAACCTAACATCTCTAACATCAAATTAGTTACTCTTTTAAAGGTGTTATTGTACTGTAACTGTCTACCCATCATTGCAGTGGCACTTCACTAACATTTCTTTTTTGTCTGAACAGTGATTGTAACAATAAAATAGGCTATAGTAAGTTATTTTATGCTTGAAAAATTATTTGACAATCTAAAGAATATAATAAATTGGGTTGGTTTTTTTTTTTCATTTTATAATTCTCTAAAGTTGAAGTATAGGCAAAATGAACTATATGCACATATCAACTATAAAAAGATAATTGCAAATAACCTCCATTACTTTCAAGGAACATTTAAGTGACAGACATCATCCAATGAATTAGAGTTAAGAGAATTAAACAGAATACTAGGATAGGAAAATCGTTCTGTAATGACTACTGCTAAGATTTCAGGACATATAAATGAGAGAAACAGAAGGTAAGCAGTTTCTAATGTTGACAGCTATTCCAATAAAAATTTTATATTAGGGTTTTTTTTTTTTTTAATTAAGTGTATTGCAGACATTTTAAAATATTATCTTTAAGAAAAGAGAAAAAATTCGCCTTACTTTTTAACTTGTCACGATCAGATTCTGATGGAAATATCCAGTCTGGGAAGAGCTCTTCAAATTTAATACCGGGATATTTTGGCCTGTTTTCTACATAATTCCTCACTGTAGGCTGTAGTTTCTTCATGAAATCTGCTGATGGCGTTCCTAATTGTTCAATAACTTTATTCCATTGATCAATATCTGCACCATATCTTTAGGAAAATCAGCTGAAGAATTTGAAGTCTGCACTATACAAAAATATCACTTACAGAAATCTGAAAAGTTAATGAAAACTTAAACAAAGGACACAAACATGAACTTCATTCTAGCATCAACAGTATTCTGAGCTGCCAGGCAAAAAACTAGATTGACATAAAAATGAGATTCAGATTTTGTAATCTTAAGGACAGGTTAGAAGTGCTGCACAATGCATTATGCTTAAATACCTTTTGCTAATTACTATCTATTGGCAAGTATTGAAAGAAGTATTTTTTTGGAGTCCATAAGAAGCTTTATTTGGCGATTATATGCATAGCAAAACAACTATAAGGACAGAAATGAAAGGCTGCTGCTGAGTGTTCTGAAGTACATTATACCATCTCCATTGAAGATTCTTGAAGATAGGGAAAAATACATGAAAAAACCTAAAGCACAAATATGTTCCATTCAAAGTAAGGCATTTTGTGGCTGTCTCCTAAGGAAATTAGGCTTCAAGTTGTAGGGTTTTGAGGGGTGGAAGTGTTGGTTGGATGGTTGGGGTTTTGTTGGGTTTTTTTAAATGTTTTTTAATTTTCAACCGAATAATGAATCCAGATTCCTGCAGGTTTTTAGCAGGTTCTTATGTTTAAGTATATCAACTGTGGCAATACTCAAAGACTACTCTGTTCTTAAGCTGAGAATTTAAGTATTTTATAGGAATTGCATTGCAACTTGAAATCGTGCCTCATGTCTGCTGGACTGTCCCTTCTCCCTCTTGCAAGTGAAGGCACTTCCCCTAGACATGGTGACACTTGCTATAGAGATACCAGAGTCCGCTCTGAACAAGCCTAGTCAGAATAATGAAGCTCATTTATCACATGGAGAAGACACTGCATTAGTATTCCTGAGGTTTAAGTTTACTCACATTTACACTTTATAGATTTTCCGATAAAAAGAATGTGCAATTCCAGTAAAGTCTAACCACTGACCTTGCAAACATTCCTAGCTAAATTCATAACCTAGCACTTCAACTTATCCATTTGCATAGACAGGTTTCGAACAAAACAACGAATTTGATGCATTTTGAATTAACATGTATTTAAAAAACACCAAAGTGCTTTTATTTCAGTTAGTGTGCCAAGAATACAACTGGAAATATACTCACTGGCTCATGCTAAGACTATAGATTTCTGATACAAAGACTGAAAATTGTAGTTGCTTATTGAATACATCCCAATGAGAAAAAATACATTAAAATCAAAATTGAGAAGTCAATATTGTTAACTCTCATGCTAAAACAAAGCACATATGAAGAAAACCGCAACATACATCAGGAAATTTTGTTCCTAGCTGGAAAACTGATTTCTGAGAGACCTCCACCAATCTAGATTCAAGAAGATGCTTTTTCTTTGAGTAACAGCAGTCTGATTAGTCAGCTAATCAAATTAGAGTCCAATCTATTGTGGTCTCAGAGCACTAGGGGGAGGGCAGAAAAACTTATGTGAAACTGGAAAAAAAATGTCTCTCTTGGACTGCTTCAAAGTACTTTAGAGATACTCAAAAATGAAAAAAAAAAAAATTCCCCAATACAGAGTTGACTTGAAATAAGCTCAGCCTGTTATTGGAAAGCAAACTGGGAGAAAACCTTCATTTCAATGTAAAGCTTGCAGAGTTTGGAAAGCTTCATGGCCACGCACACCAGCATCCCCCATAAACCACAGTCTCAAAACAATCCTGCAGCTGAAGGGAAAAGAAAATAATCTGACTGAAGCTGCTGTCAGTCAGAAAAAGCTTCAACACAACAGTTATCTGTATTTCACATTAAAGAGAACTGCAAGTCTTGCAAGGGGAAAAAAAACCTGTAAGCATAGCTGTGCCCTTTGATAAGAAACCGGGGGAGGAGACTCCTTGGAACATAGACTGGCGGAGCTTCAGTGACCTCCAGAGAATCACAAGTGACAACTTGCATATTTAACAAGTATGGACAAAATTTCCTTCATTTATTCATGAAAAAATCAAAACAGTCCATGCCAACATGCAGGTGAAAGACACATAACATACATGAAGAATTGTGTTAGGTTGGTCTGAAGGCTTCAAAAGGTAAAACAATAAATATAGAAAGGAAGAAAGGTGGAAAACAAAAAATTTTTTAACAATTAATCATTTATACTACTAAATAATGCATGATCAACTGCTGAAGATTAGTGTCATGAAATTTAGCATTAAAATTGAAAGTCCTCCTCTGTGAGATACACAGGTATCTGTGAACACGTGCTTGATATTTTTAGTGGTGGACTCAAATTTTCCTTGCTGACAAGCAAAAATATTACACTTTCTTCAAAATCTTGAACCACAAGGGCTTCTTATGCCCTACAGCCATAGCTAGCAATTATGGTTTAATTACATCATCTGGATTCTACTTATTCACTGATCAATTTTGAATGCCTAGTCCTACAACACTACTACTTTGTAAGATATTGTTTATAAAGGATGAAATTGGTCTTGCTCCAATTTTTATAACTGGAACTTGATAATGAGGCAAAAGTTTTAAATTTTGTTTCTAGGGAAATATTTTGAAATACTTCAAAATCTTCCAATAACATTTACTTTATTAAATGATCACTTCTGTACACTTAATACAGTGTAAAGACTTGTCTGTGATCCAGTGATGTATTACTAAGATTTCCAATCTCTAAGGCATGAGAATATACACACGAGGGTTTTGTTTGTTTTTAATACAGTAAATTTTTCTACAATTACCAACGTACAAGAAAGCAGTATTTTGTCATGACAAATCTGGGTCAAAAATATTGGAGGAAGGAATGGAGGAATAACAATCTTATAGAAGAAGTAAGCCCAAAAATAAAAATTTCATAGAATGAAAAAAAATCCAAAAAAAAGAGGTTTTATTTTCATAATAAGTAAGAGTAATAAAAAAAACATTTCTCATGCAGTGTGCTTGCAATTAGACACTGCTGTCCAGCAGGTGCTAATAAGCAAGAAAAAAAATCTGACTGAAACTCAAAAAATTGTACAATTAAAAAAAAAAGAGTCTACTGTTCAAACCAATAGTAAGCAAAATCCATGCATAGTAAAAAGGAACTTTGTAGGCTTTTGCTTATAAGATTATTGACAAAGAACAAGAGTAAGAAAATATACTTACTGCTATTTGTTTTTTAAATCTATCAGTATCCTTTAAGCTACAAAAGATGAAGTTCTTAATATAAATTCTATGGATTCAACCAGTACAAATTACATTAAATATAGTCTGCTAAGAAAACAAAATGGTAAGCTCAACAATTTGGTTAATGACACTAATTTCAAATAGTACAGTAGATCTATTAAAACATGTTCTTGAAAATCCTGCTTATGTTTTTATACTTATACAGATCAAATAATTGTGTTTCTGTTGAAAGTGGAGTGGGACTCAAGGATGACTAGGGAAGGATACGATCAGTGCCTTGGAATATCACACAACCTTTCACCAATTCTCCCATGATGCACCCAACTGACCAGATATCAACTGAAAGTAAAAATGAAATGATCAAATTATGAAGTATCATGAACAAAAGTGAGGAAAACAAACAAAAACATCTAGCAACTACAATAAAACACAACAATGTGGAAAACCAAACTGCTAACATGAATTTTCAATCATATCCACACTAACTGACTGTTGCTCAATTCTGCTATTAGCATTTTGTAAAATATAATCAGTGTTTACATTTCTGAAACGACCGTGAAGAAGGATACAATCTCTTCCTGGGAACAGGACTTTATGGAGGACCATTTCTGCCATAATGCACCCAACAGACCAGATATCCACTATCATATGTTAGGTGCAACAAGGACAAAAGATTAAAGAGGTTTTTTTAAATATCACAATTATGTATTTGTATGCTCACACTGTATTCCTACAGTCCTTCAGCTAATCTATTTTTTGTCCTATTCAGAACATCCTCTACTGACGTTCTGATCCACATCAGCACTTGCTGTACAACACACTGCCTTGCACATTAATCAAAGTGGTTTTTTTTTTATTATCAGTGGCCCTGCAAGGTCCTGCGAGTCCCTCGTTTTACACAGCCAACGTTACACATATACAAAAAGCATCCCCAAGCCTCTGTGATAAAGCAAAAAGATGTACTGGCATCGAATTCCAGAGGAGGCAGTGCGTTACTCCACAGCTGGTAAAAATCAGCAGGTAAAACCCCCAGTAATGCAAGACAAGGACAATTTCCTTGCCAGCAATTTTGTTGGCTGAATGTTCAGTACATTATAGCTGTGTTGTCTTTAATAATATAACACCCAGCCTCTTGGATTGCTACGCGGATTTAAGAAAGTATAAGAGAGTTTATCATAGGGTTCTGAAACATATTTTAATAAAGTAACCAGAGATGCAAAAGGGGACAGACTGTTGCAAGAAGATGCTGCAGAATAAAACCAGATAGATAAAATGGTTTATTATATATGGATTGATGATAGTAATTTTTTTAACATCATCCAGCATAATGATGTGGGATCATAAGTGTCTCAACAGGTTTTTTTTGTAGGATTAAAAAAAATGGCAACAAGGCAACAGGACAACATATGAAAACAATAACAATGGCAGGGAAGAGGAAGTGGTATATATTAAATAGAGAGAGGCACGCAGAGTGGAAAACTACTATTATATTCTCCAAAATCATTACAGTGTAATTTTTGCTATTTCCAATACCACAATTAACATACTTTAACAACAGACATGGCAGGGGGAAAACAGCCCTCCCACTCCCCTCCTTTTAAAGCTGTTATGTTCTGAGACACATATGCTTTAGACAGAAGATTTAAAGCGTTACTCCAGCAACTTACCATTCTCTTTATATCCCATTCCAAGGATAACCTCTGGTGCTCTGTAATACCGCGTTACTACATACGGAGTCATCATAAAGTTTGTACACGCTGTTCTTGCCAATCCAAAATCAAGGATTTTGAGCGTACAATCTGATTTTACTACTATGTTGCTGGGTTTCAAATCCTACCAAGAAATAACTGCAGTTAAGGAAGGATCAATATACAGAACAATACCCGCTCCTCCTTCTCGGTCAATATAAGCCACCCATTCACATTAACAACTGCATATTCCTGCTCCGATGTATCTGTTTATTCATACACAGACTAGAGACAAGTTAAAAGCTGCACAGCTAAGTACTCAAAAAAACACATCAGGGAAAATCAGAATCAGAGTTGCAGTCTTAAATTACCCAGTAATGCACTGACAGTATAGTCAGCAACATTATGGTCTGTATATATGCACAACATGTACATATATCTGCTTCCTTTAACACATTAAGTGAACTTGTTTTAGGTACAAATAGTTGTGTGGTAAAGGAGACATGTTCCAAATACTGTCATTATTAGGGCACAGATCCTAAAGACATCATGAATTAGTCAAGTATCCATAGGAAAAAGAGTATCCCAACACACAAAACATTAATAAATGTACTTGCTAATGACAGACAAACCACGTGGGTTACAGTGATTAGCAAGTTTCACAGATTTAGGATATAGTGAAAACATAAAGTTACCCAACCAGTGAGGAGAAAAATAAGATACTTTGAGATAAGCCTCATTGGAAAAGTCATTATTGCACCCAAAGGAATACACAGTTAGCGAAAACTAGCATCAGTGGGTTTTATTCACAAAGTATCAGAAGTAATCAACTTACACATGTACATTTAATTCTGCTCGTGTTTGACTTGGTTTCTCAACCACATGAGCCATGTTCTCAGGTACAGAACTTCCCTTTCTTAAAGGAGATGGGAACGTGCAAATAGTTCACGTGGGTTTGCATGTTTTAGGAAAGCAACAAATCTTATGCAGAACACTAGTGAATTTACTCTGTTTGGTCACAGACTCTTGAAGTAATTTCTAGATGTGATTCCTACTACTCCATTCCTTCTAAACTATTCCGGCTTTGTTCCTTCCTATGAGATCAAGACCTGGTTCAACACCCCCCTGCTTAAGCAGGGCCACCTACTGCCAGTTGCCCAGGACCATTTCTGACAGCTTTTGAGTATCTCCAAGGGTAGAGACATTTAGGAGGTAACTATTACATTTTAAAGACTCATTCTTTAATAATTCGAGAGGTTCAAAGATGCTCATGTTTTATCTTTTAATCAGTTCAGCATTAGTTACCAATTTAAGATCTATTTACACTAAAGTCTATCTTTGAACTAGAAAAAATCTTCAGGTTTAATAATATGCTCATGAATAGAAGAAATATAAACTTATGAAATAGCAACTCCCTGCCTTCTCCCTTGTTTCATAAGAACATCTGTGTTCATAAAGAGTATTGTTAATGATCTAATACTACCTACTCTGTGGATGATACCGGCCGAGTGGAGATGTTTGATACCACATAGCATTTGATAAAGAAGATAAGACATTCTTTCATGATCCAATTCCATATGAATAACCTGGCACAAATTTGCATCCATCAGCTCCATAACCAAGTATCTAAAGCACAAGAAAGAACGTGTTAAGAAAGCTCAAGTTTTACTTCTTATATCAGGTCTAAGCTTATCACGAGAGATGTTTATTAAAAGTCAGTTACTTTGCTAACGTGTCAAAAAGCTTATAATTAAAAAAATGAACACGCATGACCACAGTTTTAAAATTAAATTATCTATTCAAAGTCTTACTATTAAAACTTAAGTGTTCAATAGTCCATCACAAGAGATTAGAATTCCACTAGTTTTATAAACAGTAATACAGAAGAATAATTCTGAGTTTATGCAGCATAAAAAACTAAGACTGACAAACTGATGCAGAAATTGCTGATACTGCAATGTATCAAAAAATTATGCTTCCTCTCACTGTAATTTAAAAAAAAATAAATCAGAAAACTGATAAAAGCACAGTAAGAGCTAAGATGGAATGATTCATTTTCAAGTCAAAATATCGTCTGCTTACCCGCTTCAGACACACATGCTCCCCCGTTTACCCAAAAAGCCCATTCACAAACCACAACAGCACATTCACTGGAACCTATGAATACCCCAGCAATTAAATCACTGTGAATCCTTTCTAGGCCAACTGACATAGCTCGCATAAAAAAGAAATATATTCAGTTCTTAATTCAGGCCAAAAATACTGTTGTGCTGATGTGACTGGCATAGCAAAAGACTGATATGAGGTTATCCAGACCAAGTTCTTATCCTGAGGTGACCCATGTATCTAAATGACAACGCACACAAACCAGATGCATGTGCAATCAGCAAAGTATGACAGACAGATAAATAAAAGGTAAATAACCTTTTTTATTTCCCACTTCCATCTTATACACACAGTGAAACAACTTTATTGGTGTTTCTTAAAGAAATCTAGAAATAAAGACTTAATTAAAGGCTAAATTCAGTCTTTAGCTACCCTCTGTTTTCAAAGTGTCAAGTCTGTACAGCTCTATGGCTTAGGCCAGTACTTTTCAGGAAAATTAAAACAAAAATCTAGTACTTACACATCCTGAAATTCTTCTAGTGACTTCTGTGGTGTAAACACATTTAATAAACTAATTATCTATAAAATAAAAAATAAACGTTAGAAGAAACTTCTGCTTTAATTCACATAAAAATCCACTACTGCCGAAGCTACTATTCAAAATCAAATGCACATTGTTACTATACCCAATTCGAATGTTACTTGGCTTCACTTAATTCACATGTGCTGAAAAACTGCCAATTCAGAAATAGTTCCAAACTGCAGCACGCATGCAAAAGGAACTGTGACAAGACAAAAACACTTTTTTCGTTTTATAGTTATGAAAAAACTTCTATCTCTCTCCCCAGTGCCTGAAATACATCCCATTATTCCCCCCCATACGTAGTAATCTCTTATTTTAAATCACTATTGAACTGAAATTTACTAAGGTTGTCCAACAACACATCCACAGAGATGCCCCACACCATCCCATTAAATTTAGATTATGATGTACTATTTCTATGAGAACTGCTAGGAACTGTACCGTCATCTTTAACAATCACCTTGCTTTTATTCTGTTACTTCTGGACTTCACCAAAAGCTTACTTTAAAAAATAAAACACAACAAAAACCCCCACAGAAATCAATCCTAAAAGGCTAATTGATTCCAGGAAGTTTGAGACCCGAGTTCACAATTTCAATGGTCAGCAATGTTTCTAGTTCATGTGAATATCAGAACATAACAGTCACATTAACTTTATATTCTTGTGCTTGAACATTGAAGTACTGACATTAAGGCTTGTTATTTTAGAAGGTTCAAAGATTTTAAAATATGTGTCTTGTCCATAGTATTTCACTTTTGTTTACCAGTAACTTGTTAAACAGTACTGCACCCTGGCAAACCCCACCACTTAAACACTGTATTTAATAAAAATCTCGCCTAAGCTCAGAAGATTTAACTACAGAGCAGTTACAAGAGCCAAGCCCACAAACAAAGCCACTGCCAAACAGGCTTTGCTGCAGTATGACTTAAAAGGGCAAATGCAATAGCACAAAGCCAGCTCCATAAAGCTGATGCCGATGGTAAATGTAAACCAACAGGGCAGCAGAAACCTCCTTCTCCTGGCACTTCATACTCCAAACCGCTCCCCCAAGAGCTTAACCATACACTGTGGAGAACTGCATTACCCACAGCAAATCTTTCCAGTCTTTCTCTAACTATTTTTTCCATTACTTCCATGACTAACAGCAAGTAAGAGAGCAAATCCCAAGCTTTATAGACAACTTACAGTAACAAGGGAGAGAAATATAAAGCCAAAACTTACATTTTTGTGATTGACACATTTTAAAAGAACAAGCTCTCTGTAAGCTCTTTTTGCGTGGGTTTGATTCTGAAAAGGACGACTCAGCTTCTTTACAGCAACATTTATTCCAAGGACTGTATCAAACGCAGCACTAGAAGTTTTCAAAAACAAACAACTTAAGCTGAAGACTGTTTGAGGGAAAAGAGGGGGCAAAAGGGAAACAGCAATAAGGAAAGAAATCAAGATTTGAGACAAAGCATACCCCCTAAGGTGTTTATACTAACTTCAACTAATTTTCATTTAGAAAACAAACATCCTTTATAATCTACACATCCTTTGATAAATAAAAGTAGGTTAAACAGAAGGCACTGACACTCATCAGAAGTCTTCCTGCTCTCCTTTCTGTCTTAAGACTGAATCTGCTGACTCAAGACTCATATTCAAAACTGCAAGATCTAAAAATATTGTAAGCTTATTTGAAATCAAGAAGCATTTCAGTTGCCTAATCCGTTCATTTTGAGTGAGTTTTTTTTGGACACTGCTGCTGACTGTCAATTGTTTAATATTTGCAATAGAAATTTCTCTTTCCTAAAGGAAAGTCACAACCATGTCCCCATGATCTGTTCTGCAGGCATCAATACTCTCCTGTACGTGGGTAGCTTAGAATTATATATAATTTTAGCACCTATCAGAAAATCACATTTATTATCTGGCTTTGGGAAAAAAAAACAAAACAACAAAAAACTCCAGACTAGTAATACAGAAAACTCGGACTGCAGGGAGCAAGACAAGTTTAAAAGTGAACACAATCATTAATTTTATCTTGTTTTTCAGCTGTGCTTGCTCCTTCCCTCTGTAGTTTGAGGTACAGGTGTAAACTTGCTTTAATAGTTGTAAAAAATCTAAAAGCTAAATTATTTGTATATCCAGAACAAGACTAAAATGGCAATATTCTTCATTATTAACACACAGACTAGGGCCAAAATATATATGAATTCATACCAGTAACTACACAAGAGTTCCAATCTTTAGTTAGTTCCAGTTTTAAATCGGATTCTCACATTACTGTCTTTCCATTTAATGTTACTTTCGTAGGAGAAAAGATTCTCATTCACATATATTTTCCAAGCACATTTAAGCTCTTTGTGAGCTCCTTCCCTAGCTCATCAAGGTATGTACAATACTAGACTTGAAAGGACCATCATATTACAGTACTCTACAAAACACACAGCTCCTCTGTGATAGCAACAATTCTCAAATTATATTAAGTTTTCCAACTTAAGTCACTGCTTTCCCTACTGGAAAAAGCAACACCACCACAAAACTCACCCATGAGATGTTGTGGTTTTTTGGAGGCATGGCCCAAATTGCATGTCCCAAATTTGAAATGAAGTGCATTTGCACAAAGGGCTTGCGAGCATTTACTTCAACTCAGTGCTGTGAAATATGTAAGTCATTATTCAATAATACAATCACTCTCAGATTTAAAGTCTTTATGTCTGTGCAAAACAAAACGGGAGGAAGGCACCTGGCCAGACAACTGGAGAAATCATTTTCCTCCTAAATATCAAAGCACTGATGTTTTAGTATTCACTTCACATAGGAGAGGCTGTATGTAAAATAAAAAGTTTTGCATATGTTAATGACTAACTACATGGGGAAATAATACAAAATAACTAACTAACAGAGTCTGCATGAATTAGCTGTTTGAGTCAATCACGGGTCAGCAGTGGACAAAGGAGCAATTTTAGGGGAAGTGTCCCTTTGTGATGTGACACATCAGGTACATATCGAGGCTCAGTCTAAGCACATAAGAAATCTGCCAGAACCTCTTGTTTTGCTCATCTCCACGGGAGCAATGAATATGGCATCTCAAAAAACAAACCCCGAACTGTCTGCTCCCTACACAATCTAAGGGGAAGAATTAAAAGCAGGCGTTGTTTTTAAGAAGAAAAAAAAATGGTAAAAAAATGTGTGAGCACGCAGTTAATTTAATTTACCAAGAAAAAAAAAAAGACAGAATATAGTCTCTATTACCACCAAGATCACACTTCTAAATATCACATAACTTTACATAAATTGGAAAAAATAAATCATGGGTGTAACTGGTGTTAAATTTCTTTTCCCCAGCCCTACTCACTTGAATTCAAAAGAGACTTTTTCCTCGTGACAGCTGTTTCAGGCAGAGATTTGAAAAATGCAGATTTGCCAGAGACTATCCAGTTATCACCCTGGCCACTAACAGAATGTCTATAAATTATTTCAGCATTTGATATCGTGTCTACCCCAACATATAACAGCGATTCCAATTTGATCATAGTGACCTGTAGTAGGATCTTCACTGCACTTGTGATAGCTTTGCATCTTGAGCAAACATTTAATGCTAGAGTAGTGATGCCAGATACATGACAAAATTATTAACAAAACATTATGACCAAAATTATAATGGAAATCACACTTCATTTCTGGAAGCAAATGACCTTTGCTTTGAGCTGCAATATGCTGCTACTATGGACTCTTGCTCTGCCTGTTCCACTTCGCTAACTCTTTCTCTCTGTGGTCTAACAAGGAGTCTGCAAATAGTAACAAACTTATCCCAACTCTTTCTTCAGCTGCAAAGTTATCAACAGTGTCAAAGCTATGCTATTTATAAGATCATGGTTTTGCTGCATTGCATGATAAAAAAAAATAAAAAAATTTGCTGGGACAGAAAAATCAGATTCACTAGAAAATTTAAGAAATCAAGGACAAGAAAGAAAAAAGGATATCAGGGAGTCGAAGACAAAAATTATTTCAAAAGAACGATTCTTCAGTCCTAAATGCATTAATACTTAGGAACAAAGAAGTGCAGAAAGTCACGTATAAAAGTGTACTTTGCATAGGAAACACAAAAGGTCTATCGAATCTCTCTCGTCGCCTGTTTGTGGTGCAAGCTAAAAATACCCTCTACATAACAACCAAGTTCCTTTTTCATCTTTGTAAAATTCTGATTTTTCATACTTTTCCTAAGTATGTATTTTTAAAAAGACTTCTTTTCCAAAGAAAAAACTAAACAGAAGCAATACCAATGGAGTTTCCCATTAATATTTTGAGAAAAAAATAGCAAAATTCAGACCTCTCCTCGCTGAAGTGACATATGTGGTAGGAAACATTTCTTACCAAAAGATAAAAACCACACACAAAACTCCAGAAATACTTGTCCTAATTTTTTGTGTTAAACACTGGATGGTAAAAAAAAATAAAAAAATCATCACACCTGTGTGTCACGCTAATTTTTCCAGCCAAACATGATAGGATAGTGCTCATCTTACACTGAGTTTTCTACGTTATACATCCTAGTATTTTGTATCTTTCTTTTGCGTACTTTAAGGAATTTTAGCAGAAATTAAGATTTTGCACCTTCTACAGCTTGGACATAGTTCTCAGATGTTTCACACAAAGATGAAAATTTACGCTTGATTTATGGAACAACAGAGTGAAACATTGTGTTCTCAAAACAAGTCAATAAATCAGATCATTCCTCTTTCTTCCCAAAACGTTGACATTAACACTACCCTAACTTCATTTTGAAGCAGACCCCCAGTTTAAGGAATATAGTTTAGAAATGCACTACTTATAATTAAAGGAGGACACTTAAAACCACCCTGAATTCCTGCACGCCACCTAGAACAAGCATAACTTTAAGAATATTTATACCTGGAAAACGCTAGTACTATGCTAAATCTTACCCAAATACTAACAACAAAGATCAAGTATGCCTGTCCCCTCGTTCCACTAAAGAATGAAATATGGTGTTCTCATTTTCTTTTTCACCTCTTCACGTGGCAATAGGGGTATCTAAATAATTCAAAAATAAAGGCATGTTCTCACAAAAACGCACTCCTTTCCTACATATATAACCTATTATGGTTATGAAAAGGCCAAAAAGACACAGGCAGGTACTGTATAAGGAGTTGCTCAGAATACATGAGTCATCACACTTATTCTGCAGAATTTATAGATGAAGAGAAATCACAGACTGGATTTAAAGCATGAACAGCCCACCCTGTGTTGTGATTAAGTCTAGTATCAGTGAGTTCCTGAGCATATCTGTTTGCTCCCCTCTGTATGGAATTGTAAAATCGCATCAGTAAACATTTCTGCTGTTACCAAGTAAGTTTTGCCCAACAAAATATGGGCTGGCACTAAGTCGTGCAGAACGGATTGCTGCAGTCTGAAAAACATTTGAAAGTGTTTACCTTTAGCTGGCCCAGAGGTGTGGTGCCATACAAGAGACTAAGGTTCAGGATCAGACTAACGACGCTCACGTCCTGGGCCAGTGGAGGCTGGACACAGAGCTGAGGTGACACACCAAGGAAGAGCCGGCCAGCCCAACCCCTCACACAGCATCCCTTTCTGGTTAATCCATGGAGTGACAATGACACTGATTTGCCTCATCCTGCCAGTTAATGGCAAGGCACTGCATTGATGGCTCCTAGAAATGGACAGGAGTGATCGGGAATAAAAGGGGGGGGAGAAAGGGGGCCATGATGAAGAAACGAGTAAAACCCAGAGTGTCTCACCATTGCATTGTCATACCTTACACTGCAATATCATAACTACATGGGGAATGTGAGAACTAGAAACAGAGAGAAAGTGGTTAATGAGAAGGAAATCTGTTGACCATTTCAATTTATGCAGTTACCCAAACATTAATTTTCTCCTAAAAACAAAATAGATTTGCACATGAACTACAGCAAGCAGGTGTTTTAGCGTTTATTTAGTCCATAAGCCTGTAGCAAGAGACAGAAATTATCATCAGTATTTGCCATTCTGACACCTCTATCAGGAATACATTTAAATTTTGTTTTAGAACTTTTAAAATTCAAATAAAATATTTATTACTCACCAAACAATGCCCTGTGCCCCTGATCCTATGGGCTTCAATTGCTGGTAACGTTTTAGTACAGTGAATGTTGAATCTGCAACTTGAACACTGTAAAACTGACTATCACATTTACTGTCACTCATGGTGTAGTGTCATGTAGTTTTCCCTCTCAAGGACCTGGTAAAGTTTTCAAGATCTTAAAGAAAAAGAAAGAAAACAAATGTTCAATTTCTCACTAATTCCAAGCAGATAAGATGGAAAATATATTATACATATTTTAATACATATGAATTTTTCAATAGCATACCATTAAATAAGCATTCTTTCAACTTTGTGTATTACCACTGCTAATGAAAAATACTTGCAGACAGACAGCAAACAGTTACAGACTTTACAGCTTTAAGTAAATGCCCATTTGGATTCCAATCTCTAAAACAAAAAGCAGCTAAGTAAACAACTAAAACCAAACAAAACGACCCAAATCCAACAACTCTACTCCTTGACAGCTACTTCCTAACTTAGAATTACTATTGTGTGCTAGGACTGTATTAAGTACTGTATTACAGAAAGAAAATCATAAATTAGGTCTTTCAAACACTCATAATGCAGATGAAAGTGACAGTGGAGACCCATGGAGTCCACAGATATAGAAAAGAAACAGGGTTTTAATAAAAGACTTGCTTTGTTTCAAACCTGTTTTGCACTTGTAATCAACTGCTCCTCAAAATCCCCATGGCTGCTGCAGTTTCTCCAACATCCCTTTCAGCCTAGTTCAGTAGGAATTTCAAGCAGGGTTCTGCCTCCTCACCTCTGCCAGGCAACCCTTCTCTGAGCCAGAGCTATCCCAACCCATCCTCCTCCCATGTTAAACACACCATACCACCCTACACTATCAGTTACTGTACTTGTAGTCCTACAAAAATTAGGTTTGTGCTATACTTGGAAAGAGACTTGCATGCTGTAATAGAGAATAAGTTATATCCATCTGTCAGAAATGAATTAGAGGTAGGTAATTACATCGGAGAGCAAGGTAATGGACTAAAGCTCTTTAGAGCTTAAGTGCTACAGTACCGAGAGGACAGATCTCCAGTTTTCCTGGACGTCCATCCCCCTTCCAAACCTTAAAAGAAAATTACCTCAGTAATTACTGAAGAGGCCTCTAACAAATTCTCCCATTTTTAATTTCACATTCACTATGACAGATAGTGTCATTACAACCCAGAGTAAATTGCACAGTAAAAAAAGTGTTCCTTGAAACGGGAAATGAAAGCAGATCACCTGCCCCCGGAGCAGCTGTCCTAACCACCAGCCTGAGACAACGTGTTTCAGCTAAAGAAGGAGCAGCTATTCTCTCTGTGGAATATTTGTGAGCCACCACAAAACACAAAAGCCTCAAGAGCAACCCAGGAGCCCATCCTAGAAGGCCCTACAGCCACACAAACAGCTTTTCCTTGCTTCAAGGATTAGAATGCCGACCTCTCTCTTCCTACGTGCAGGTAGAAGGGAGCAGCATCTTTTCCAGGGCTTAAGCCAGCAGATGAACTCCGAGAAATCTGCAAGTAAAAGAGGTAGAAGACCTACAAATTCCAATAAAGACTGAACTGATAATAGCTGGTCTTAAGGGATTCTCAGGAAATGTGCAGAAGTCCCTTTTACCTTACAGTTTCTCAAAATCTAAGCAGCCTTTTAAGAAGTAGATAGTCAACTTGGTCATCTCTGGAAGCAATTTAGACTAAGTTTACTTGGTATTTCCTCTTAGGAACTTAAGGAAAAAAAGCAGAGGAGAAAGGATCAGCAAAGGGAAAATGTGAGCAATCAACTTTCTGCCTCTGCCACTGCAGTAGTAGGAAGAGAATCACAACTCCCATACATTATTTTTAGAGGCAGTCAGATGCAGTTCCACAATCAGCTCATGCTAACGTGAGACCAAAACACTGCCTTACGAGGTGCTCTCAACCTCTCCTACTACATCCCAGCAAAAAACTCACTCCTCTTTCCAAACCTTTTTATCACTCCAGAGCTACGGACTCTGAGGTACCAAATTTGTTGATTAACAGTCCCTAAAAAGCCACGGTATTTGCAGTGAATCTTCATACACTGGAAGAAAGGTACGGCTGGAAAGTCAAGATCCTATCTCTGAAAAGGACTTACAGAACAAAACCAAAAAAGTATAGGTTTTGCATAAGCCTGGTATCAAGAGCTGTTAGTTACACAAGAACTACACTGTACCTCTTCATGGGTTAACGAAACATTTTTCTACAACAGAGATAAAGAAGTAGGGGAAAAGGAAGTTATTCTGAACCAGAGAAACCCTCTCTTTAAGGAACTTTGTCTGTACAAAGCCACCTTCTAAAAAAAGTATCATTTAGACATCAGGATAAACCCTTTAGATAAGACCCATGAGGCATCACAACACACAAGTTTTATGTATTCTGACATCCTTTGCAATTCTCCATGCTAAGTACCTGGCCTCTCCATAAGCTGAGCCCTAATTTTCATTTGGGCTGCAAGCTCCTTGGATGCATCAGGACATACATTATTGCAGACATACACACTAATGTTAAAAAATTAGGTGCCTAGAGACTGCAGCTGTTCTCGGGACTTCAGACAGACAATCTATTTCAGGGGCAAGATCCCTCAAATAAAAACAGATTTCCCATTGCTCAAAGGAAAAGTGTATCTAGCAAGTAAGTTTCTTAATCCTGAGCTGTTACCTACCTGAAATCATTTGATTCATCACTCCAGCTAACATACTCCACACTTCTCCTGTACAAGAATGTTTTTTTGAAGTAAGCACTATTTCTCCATTTCTGAAATATAAGGTTTCATTTATGGCTTCCTAGCTGCAACTGCACCTAACAGGACCAGCAGCAAATGTAAAAGTCACAGGATGGTCAGCAAACACACTTGTGCTTATTGATAATGGCATGTTACTGAATTACAATGCACGTAAATTGGGTGTTTTGGTTTTTTAATACAACTTGCTTGTACAATTGGGGAAACAAGAATCACAAAGCTGGCTGACCACATCACATGCAAGAAACTTATAGGAGTGGTTTTCAATCTATAGTTCATGAAAGATAACTAGAAAAATAACTAACACACCAAACCTACCATCACAGTAGGTTTATGAGCTGTTATACGGAATTCCACTAAGAAATTTTTAGAAGGTGAAAGCAACCGCACTATAGCATACATCCTGTATCAAAGTCACTTCCCTAAAAGGTGTTTATTAAAATGGCAACTTATTATTAACCAGATCTGTCCTCTGGATATCTTCAAGTCCAAAGCTTCTGAAACAAACAGGTTGTAGCAGTCGGGAACACATTCCCGAGATTGTTTTGGTTACAGAAATGTTATTATTGACAATGAAGCGTAAGAACATCAAGAAACTTAGCTTGATTTTTAAGCCTGAAGCTAAAATTCTGCTGCTGACACAACGAATAGACAACAAACACATATATTTTTATGAAAAGAAAATTCTGTGCAGAAATTCTCTCCCCATTCTCTTCTTCACCCTTGCAAACAAGCTTTGAATTCAGGTGTGCCCTTTTACGACTACTATCCAAGAGCGTTGAGGGTTTTTTTTCTTATCTTTACAACAAGATATATCAACAGGTATGAGTCCAACTTCAAAATTAGTGAGTTACCTCCTACTGCTCTACTCACAGCCCATGAGTAGCCCGTTACAAAGGTAAGAGTAGCAAAGCTGGGTAACATCAGTCAGTTAGGGCAGAGTTAGAGGTACTCTGCTTAGCTCTCTGAAAAGCCAACCTTTTTCTTTAAGCTATTACTGACCAACGATTTCACCAACTACCTGTTATAGTCTCATTTCGCTGTTAAGCGTACACCGCAGACAAACACTACGGATCTCAACACCCCTGCTGGGGTAAATCGTTGGAAAGAGGGAAAAAGTTTAGACATTCATCCGCCGCAAGCAATTACGCTGTCGTAAAATAAGGTTAAGACCACAGAACCGAGCCGGAGCACCCCTCACATCTCTCCTGGAACTTCTGCGGAGAAACCGCTTCGGCTCAAGAGCGGGCTGGGGCTGGCTCCGGCTGCGGCGAGGGGCGCGCAGGACGGGCCCTGCCCTCGGCTCGGCCGCGCTCCCTCCNGTAGCCCAGGTATTTTGGACCCCAGTCAAAAATTGTAAGCCTTCTATACATCACCAAACCACCTGCCCTCGTGGTAGGACTGCTTGGTTTTTAATAGAGATGCTGACTGAAAATAAACTCAATATATTTTTCCACCTCTCCTAGGACTAATGAGAGCTTTCTTTGCAGCGATTCCTATTCTCATTGATGATTTTAGGAAAAAAAAAAACAAACCTGTAATTTTTTTGTAATAAATTAATTTAATGTAGCATATAGATGAGCTGACGTCAGTTTCCTTCAATAGCTCCACTTTTTAATATGAAGAGGATACTAATTCTATACAAAGGGGCCTTTGCATCACTTACCAACACCTGGTGGATACTGAGCTACAATGTTCTTGGCATCTAGGTCAGATTATCGCTACGCTTTTTGTTCTTTTATGTGGTTATAAAAAGTACTAGGGCAGTCTCCACTAAGAAGCTGCTATTACAACAAGCTGGTGTGACACTTTCAAGCTATTAACCTACATTCAAATACCTCTAAACGAAGCAAGCCTGCAGAGGACCATCATAAAGAAAACTTTACTACTTAAAGATTTAGTTAATAAAAATGCAGAAATTAAATACTGTGATTTCTGACTGTTCCAAAGTAAAACACGAGCAGGGAAGTTCCTGTGTGTATCTACTTTATTTCTTTGAGGTTTATAGATGACAGTTAGTTCACAACTAGCAGAGCGTGCTTTTGCACATATATATGTTTATAAAATAGGGCTTTAGTCCTAACTTGAAGGTGTACTTAGTATTCTCTTATTTGCCAGTACAGTGTGTTGGGTTTTTTAAATATATATTCCAGTATCTGTAATTTAGACGCTATATTAAATGCAAATTTATGGCATTTTTTTCTTGGCCAAGGAGGCCACTTTATGACCATAAACAGCGCATGAAAAAACACACAGTTTCTATTTTCACCTGCAGGCAATTTTCATCTACCTCAGCAAAAGGTAAAATACAAAGGTTTAATCAGCAGCTGGTGTGAACTACAGTGGGAGCTACAAGCGGGGATTCCGCTGCTCTATCAGTACGTGTCTGGCAAACACTGATGAACAGTCACCAAATTCAGTTCTCCTGTACTCATGTGCTTCAGAAAGTTGGTGATACAGGGCAAGCTACCCAAACCCGACACGTTATTTTGAAACGCAGCGGCTGGATAAGGAAAAGGAAGGTGTGCCTGCCTCAGAGACCTGTGTGACACAGAACTAACCCAAGAAACAGAGGAAAAACTCTGTTATCAGGCAAGGTTGGGGGAGAGCAGTGTTTCTCCTCCCTGTGGCAGAGTGCTGCGGTGGTGTATCTGTGCTCTGACCCGAGATGAGGAGTCATCAAGTTAAAAAAATAAACCAAAAACAAAAACCCCAAACAAGAAGAATTATATAATCTTTTAATTGCATTGTGATTTCATTGTACACTCTCCAAACAGAAATATCACTTGAAAGACATCCAGTTCCCTTACTTTGTTGCACTGTACATGTTATGCAAATAAGAGCTGGGGTGGAATACAAAACAGAACATCGCTCTGGCTCTTCAAATAATTAGTTGAAAGAAGCTGAAACTTAGATCATCGCTGGGAATTTACAGCCACAGGAGACCTTTGCAAATGATTGGTTAAATAGAAAACACAGATGCAAAGTGGGGAGGGGAAGCTGGGGAGGAAGAGGGACAGCAAATTTCCAGTTTGAGGCTGAAGTAGGGAAAAAAAAACCCCTAACAACTGTACACAAGTGACAACATGCTCAGTATTTACATTCTGAGCATTACCAATGCTACAGACAAGCAACATACTAAAAAAATAACTTAAAAAAAGCTATACAATTGTAGTTATAAATACTATATCTTTAAAACTAGTTAAGTAGTGTAGGCTAAAAAAAAAGTTCACAGTTACTCTGAAGAGAGCTGTACATATATATATATTGCACAGTAGAAAAGTTCATTCAGTATACAATGTGTAAACAATTTTTATCTTCTTTGGCAATTTCAGGACCTAGAGGAATATTTGCTGTAAGCAAAAGCACTTGGGTACAAGGCACATCGAAAGCTTTTAAAGCTGCAAGATAAATCCTTCTGATGCTTTCCAGTTAGCACTGCCATTCTCGTTAGAAAAACATGTACCTATCAATGCAGAACAACACGTTTTCTACGAGTATAACTCAGAGGTCTGGTGACAACGTCAGCTGTTCTTGGCTGTTATTCTACAGTAACAGATTTGGCCAAATTTCTTGGAAAGTCCACCTAGAATGAAGAGACAGGCTTTCAGTATATGACAGAGTAATACTGACATTCTGCATTTGACAGTTCATTTAGCATGCTTTTTTTAGACTTCCTAATGAGTTCTGCTTTATTCTAGACACATCAACACACACGAGAGACTATAGATCTGCAGATAATGACTCACTGTTGAATTCCTCCTTCCTTCCAACCCCCTCCCAACAAATACATATTTGTTTTGCATGGGGTACCTTTCTAAAGCATTCATCATTTTCAGACTGACACACCTCACCAGCGTCAACACACGATGCCATACAAAGCACTGAACTATTTTAGGTCAAAGTGCACGATCACATTTTAAGGTGATCTGAAAAAAGTCCTATCTGCACTCTTAATTAATCAAACTAAGCAAATTATAATTGTTTTTAAGAAGGATACTAATTAAAAAAATAAAAAGCTGAAGAATTGGCACTGAAATGCCACCTCTACCACACTCACTATGAGCTCCAGTAACTACACGAACTTTACACTGGCAAAAGGAAGTTCAAAAGTGCACTAACTGGAGCGCTAAATATAGAAAGCACTTACATCGTATCCTCTGAGAACAGCCAGGTGGAATGAAAGCAACTGGAGAGGAATAACACTCAGGACTCCTTGAAGGCAGTCAACTGTATGAGGCAGCTCTATGGTTTTGTAGGCAAATTTTGAGCTTTCCGTGTCTTCTTTGGAACACAGAATGATCGGACGACCCTGAAAATAAAATTGTTGCAGAGTTAAATGAACTTCGAACTGCTGAAGTATTAGTTCACAGCATGTCTCTAGTATGTTTGAAGATAATTGGGTGGCTAACAAAGACAATGCCAGTCTTCCTAATGACTTTTATCATTCACGGTTTTGTGAGACTTGAATGTTTTCACTATGTAGTCTTTTGCTTCAAAACAAAAACCCCAAACAAACGACCCACCAGTTTTCACCACTGGTGTTAACCTGTAATGACAACCTACAATGCAGATATACATCTTATTTATAACTTAATAATTAGGAAAAAAAAATTATCACCAATACATCCTTTTTCTGAGGCACAGTCAGCAGCAATACAACATGCAGAATCTCCTCCCCTATGACACTGCATTAAACAGCTCACCTGCCGAGCAGTGACCTGCTGCAGAGCGTTCTGGCACTTGGTGAAACAAGGATCCTTCATTATCACCATGATAACAGGCATCTGTTTATCGATCAGGGCTAATGGCCCGTGTTTCAGCTCACCAGCCAGGATACCTTCAGAGTGCATATAGGTGATTTCTTTTATTTTCTGGAATTAAAAAACCAACAAATGCCATCAAGTTACCAATAAATTGGATGAGAAATAAAAGCCACAAGAAGCAAAACACCAAGGCTGTACATCTGCCACTTAAATACAGACATACGGTATCAAGCTGGTGTTTTCAAAGATCAGTTAATGGTGAAACCAGACAGGCTTGGCTGCTGGGATTTCTAGCAGGCTGCTGGTGGAAGCAGAGCTCGCCCGTGCATATGCATTTGCAGATAAAGAAATGGAGTAATCAACAGGAACTTTAAGAATCAAACACCCAGCACTACCTGGGCTAATGTAGTCTGCCTTTAACATTTAAAACTACTGTGAGAGATGGATGTGAGTGCATTCCACTAAAATGCTCATAACATAATTTATGAATTTCCTGCAAGAGCATCTCATCTGAACATTAGCACGTTGTGTTTTTCTGATGTTATTTTCAAATGGGTCAGCATTTTAAACTGTTTGTTTTAATAGACTCATTAAAAACTACATTTATCATGTGAAAGAAACAAGAAACTGATTTTCTATCCAGGTCCCCTTATGTATGTGTTCAATCCAACAATAACTACTCTTAATTATAGATAGCAGTTTTACTGCAGCAGAATTAAGTTGTAATGAAATACTAGAAATAAACTATGTTGCAGAAGCCTCAAAAGCTCATTTTAAGTAACACCCAACAATACTGAGAGGTTCCTACCAGAGCTCCTTCCAGACAAGTGGCATAATTATATCCACGGCCCATGACCAGCAGTGATCTTTGTTTGTACAGTTCAAGAGCCAAATCGTGTATCTTCTCATCCAAGGATAACACTTCTTTAATCATCTCTATTGGGGCACACAAAAAGCAGGTATAATAGCTTTTTTAATTGGAAAAAATAGTTTACTTGCAGTACGATGTTCTAATCATCTAGTAGAACAAATACACTTAACATAATTCAACTGTTAACTTTGCCTCTTTGCAACTTTGACTGTGGTTTAAGGATGTTTTCTCCAGCCTTATTTACAGTAACAAATTTAAAGCGACTATTGGTTTAAGTAGTGCTTATACGTCCCATTTGTATTTCTAAAGGAAGTTGTGCACATCTGTTCTAAAGTCACCTTGAATTAGTTTCCTTTTTATCTATCCTGATTTAAAGTGAAAGGCTTTAAAAATTTCAAATCATCAATTTAGGAGATCAAGTAATATCTCTCATACAAAAATACCTTATTGTAATTAGAAAACCCAACCCATGAAAATTCTGATCTTCCTGCCAAGCTTCTCAGAAGGGTATTTGTAAAATTGGCAACTAGCGTAGAAACCAATAGCCCATTTTTCTTACATTGTGTATCTTTCAGGAGGAGGGGGAGAGTAAGAAAAAGACATCCTCGAGTAGTGTTTTATTTTGCTCATTAAACAACAACCCATATCCCTCCTTAAAGCCAAAATATTGATATACCTGGCAATGATTTTAGTCCACTAATGATTTCCTGTCTCCTTTTCTGCAAGGAAATTCTGTCTTCAGACATCATTAGGCCAAACATTACAAGAGACACAAACTGGCTGGTATAAGCCTGCAGACAAAACAAAACAAAACATTTAGCAGCTGAGTCTGCAGAGAGTTAGTACGATTTCAGATTGAAGTGCTACAATTAAAATTTTAATTGGATTTTGCAGGGGTGAAGTATGAAAAGTCAAACGCTGAGCAGCAGTTACCTTTGTGCTTGCCACACCTATCTCGGGCCCCGCATTGATGTGCACACCACAGTCAGTTTCCCGGGATATCGAGCTTCCCACGGTGTTTGTGATGCCAACTGTCAGAGCACGACGTTCTTTACAATACCTCAAGGCCATAAGCGTATCTGCAGTTTCACCTGGAAAACATTTACATCTTGATTTCAGGTTGGCAGAGGATCGTAACGATTCCTGAAAAGCATAAAGTTCTACCCAAGTGTGTTCTAAATAACTGCCTCCACGCTTACACAATGCAAAATGAAACTGAAAACAGTCTTTCAGCATTCACTCCTTGCCTGTATGTTTGAATCAAGTCTGCAAGAATCATAGAATCACATGGGGTTGGAAGGGACCTCCGGAGATCATCTAGTCCAACCTCCCTGCCAAAGCAGGTCCTTCTAGAGCAGGATGCACAGGAACGTGTCCAGGCAGGTTTTGAACATCTCCAGAGAAGAAGACTCCACCACCTCTCTGGGCAGCCTCTTCCATCTAAACATGAGGAGGAACTTCTTTCCTTTGAGGGTGGCAGAGCCCTGGAACTTCTTATGTTCAAGTTTGTGCCCATTTCCTCTTGTCCTGTCACTGGGACAGGACTGAAAAAGGACTGGCCCCTTCCTCTTGACACCCACCCTTTAAGTATTTATAGGTGATCCCTCCTCAGTCTTCTCTTCTCTAGACTAAAAAGACCCAAATCCCTCAGCCTTTCCTCGTAAGAGACATGCTGCTCCAGGCCCATTAGCCATCACCCTCCTTTGCAACATGCAGAAAGTAGTAAAACATTGGCTTTTAAAAATTTTTCTAGTTTTCACTCAACTGAAGACAAACAGGAAATGCAGCTCACCTGACTGACTGATAAAAAAGCACACGTCATCTCTGAATACAGGTGTGTTTCTATCCAGGAAGTCACTAGCAAGTTCCACCATCACTGGTAACTCAGTTAATTCTTCCAATACTTGTCGAGTCTGTAATTCAAGCAGCACACAGTATTTATTAATATCACCACCCATCAAAGTCTTGACATCTTAAGAGTCAGAGAAAATCTAAATGACTCCTTATTACAAAAGTTGATAATTACAACTCATCAGAGCTTTAAAAGCCAAGGTGAAAAAAGTTCACTTCTAGCATGGTAGGTAACAGCACTGGAGTATAAGAATGTGGCACAAATAAAGACTGAATAAAAGGGTTACACCCCTCAATGAAAGGCAAAGTTTGAGACATAAAAGAAAAAGAAGATGAAGAGCTGTTGTCTAAAAACCCAGCAACTAGGAGCTATATATGCATTTCAGCTAAGGCTAAACATACAGCTACTGCAGCGTGATAACTGGTCCCACAGCCAATGATGATCAGTCTTCGGCATCTTCTGATTTCTTTCAAATGATCTTTCAGGCCACCCAGCAGAACTGTAAACAAACAAGCAAGCATATATCAATGGTGTGTTTTATTTTCTAGTTAATATGTTCAAAATCTGCTGGCTTAGTGCAGCTTCAATGGCTGTTCTGAATTACCTGTGCTGCTCTCGAAATTCACCCTGCCTCTCATCGTATTTACAACTGATTCCGGTTGTTCAAAAATTTCCTTTTGCATGAATGCACTGAAGTTACCTGTTCAAAAAAGATTGCAGGGTAATGCTTAGGTTTGTTATTTGAAGTCTATTACAAAGAGATGACTTTTAAGACTTGCTGTGGTAGCAGCGAATTTAAGTTGACTGTGTCAGCTTAAAGAAAAGCTGAGGAATAGGTGAGAAGAAAGGAGGGGTTGGTAGTTCACTCTGTTAGGTTGGTTTCATTTCCCAACACTGACAAGGTAACCAAATTCCTTTTTAAGGAACCTTCTGTATTCCATTTCAGTTCTTAGTTTACGGTCAAAGTTTGCCAACAACTACAACAACATTTAAACATCAGTTATATTTGCACTCAATATTTAGATGAAGGACTTTTCCAAAGCTAAAAACAGGCAGGGCCCCATACTGCCCATCTTCCTTTGGTCTTCCTGCTCAGAATTGTCAGCTCCCAGTACAAACAGTCTAAATATCAGCCCATTTTCACAACATGTTAGTAGTTTTCCTCGTTATCTACTACAGTAGTCAGTAACTATCCCTCTTTGATGATACTCATTTACAGATGTTTCAACCTACCTTTCATGATCTGCTGCAACTCCATCTGCAGGGTTTGGATGGCTCGGGAAGGATCATCACTAGCTGAACGCTCGAGACGGTGAATTGAGAGCTTCCCATCAGTTACTGCTGCAATGTCATCATCTTCTAAGAAAATCACTCTGTTGGTGTGCTCAATGATAGCACTACAAAAAAAATAGAAGCAGACAAACCTGACATGTCAGCAAGAGTTGGTAGCATCACTCCTCAAAGCAATTAAATATGCTACAGAGCACTTCTAGCCCCCCTCCTCTCTTCCTTTTGGACATAACTGCAGATAGAGCCATCTTAAAGGAAATGGCTCCATCTGCTGCTCCTCCTGCTCTCTCACAGGAACCTGGAGCAGAAGGCTCGGCAAACACAGCATTTCACATCAGCAAGTTCCTGCTGATCTGATCTTGCCTCCCAAGGTCTCTGATGGACCCCTAAGGTCAGGATCTTGCTCTGAGAGAGACAAATGTGTACCTGATGTCCAGGTTGCGGCTAAGTTCAGAACACCACCACTATTTCCTCCTCTAATAGCTGGATTAGAATGCCAAAACCAAGACTAATGTATAGTGTGCCCAAATACTCAGCTGATGGTGTCTATTTGTACCCAACTTACCTTCCTACACTGGATTAATTTTACAGAGGTTAGTAATTGACAGATATTTACAGTTTAATGCTGACATCAAGCCTCCACATTTTTGAAGTACCTTAGCCCATGGGCTTTATGAAGTTACCCAGATTAGAAGCTATCCCATCAGAAAACAAGTGTACAGCAGCAAGACAGCGTAAGATTTCCAGAACTATCTCACTTCTAAACAAAAACAGTATTTTGAGAAGCATTTAAGTACTTTTGCTACCTTGCATCTGAAGCAAAGAAAAATTCTACTGCCTTATCCCCAACAGCGTGAAGGCAGGTAGAACTGTCCAGCCTCTTCATTCGGGAATTGCATATGTTCTTCACATTCTCAATGTTGCCTATTAAAGAAAGGAGACACTTTAAATGCAAAACCAGATCTGTTAAAATTAGAGATTACAAACTATACAGGTTCAAGGTATCACAGTTACACAAGTATTTTGGGAGGATGGGACTTTTACACAAACCACACATTCAGTAGTGTAAAAATAGAATATCCTTAGCTAAAAAGCTATTTGGGGCATCAGCTGGTAGTTTTATAGTAGAAAGACCAATTAACCTAATTTCTAAACATGAAGTAACAATAATATTAGCACTTAAAAGTAATGTAATTTGATTTATCAACTTACATGTTCTATATAAGACAGGAATCTGTTCAGTGGAGAGCTTGTACTTGCTTCTAACCCCAATGAGCAAAGGACTCCCTCTCCTACAAAGGGAAAACACACAAGTTTATGAAGAGAAAGGGGCATAAAAAGAAGTCAAAGGACATCTGTGAAGTTGAAACACAGTATCCCATCTACCTTCCTTACTAGCAAGATCCTCCTCAATCCTGATCCTAAAGCCATTACATGGCAGGAGTTATATAAACTTGGCTTGTTTCTGCCAAGATTCACCAAATATTATTATGTGAATAAGTGCCATATGCCTTGATAGTTCTTTCCCCATGATCTACACCCACGTAGAGGAAAATGTACATAACTAGCTGTTTTCCTTCCAGGAATCACAAAACAGCTTAGCACAGGCACCAATTTGAATACCACTTTTAAACAAAGCTTACTCAGCTTCTGAAGTGAGCCAGCAATCAGCTCCAGTGCTCTTTACTACCAAAATACTGTTCCACTCTTTAGCCTTTTAAACTCAGAAATGTCAACCACACCTCTGAAACTGTAGAATATTAAGATCTTTTTTTTTTTTTAATTATATGGGTCACACATCATATTGAAGAGCTTATTAAAAAATATAACACAGGAGTAAGAGAGTAATTCACACACACCCCAACACCTCAGATTACAAATTTAGCTTCTCTTAATCCCCTCACTCCTAAAAACCCAAACCTGAACCACATATATAGAACAGCTTGTTTCAGAAGATGTTCTCCTGTTAGAGTGATGGTACAGACAGCTTTTTCACAATTTTAATATAGTCCTATTTTAGACCACACAAGCAATGGGCTTTTTGGTTGTCGTATAAAACAGCCTTTATGCCCACAGCTACTTCACTTGCTACTTTAATATCTTTACATTTCCTGAAAGTTGTTTTCAAAGTTATAAATAAAAGTAGAATTTAGACAGAAAAAACCTCATAAATGCTGTGACAGCTGTAGAACACTATTTGTATAACCTATTACTATGGTGGCATTTTAGCCAACCTGAACACCCTACTCTCAGTCTTTATTCAATATGAAGTAAAATTGAACCATACCCTTTCCCTCCCCTTTTAGATACAGCAGAAATGTTAGCACACTCTTAATGTATCTTCAGAAACAGAGGATGCACTGAGCTTCTTTAGTGACACGCTGTAACAGATAAAAGGCCACTCTCTGTGGGAATGTCAGTGGCTCATTCTCCTGAGTGTGGCACTTGGACCACCTCCAACCAAAAGCATATTTGCAGGAAGCAAGAAAACACTGTCTGATTACTTTTCACTTGTCTTTCACTACTCAAAAAAGTGAGTAGTCACAGCTAATTTATTAAACAAAATCAAGTTACAGGTTATAGGGAATCAACACAAGTCTCTGGAAATTCTGTGACCCGAAGTCAGTACAGCTCAAATTAAGTTATATTTAATAGTCAGCTGAAGAGATACTCTGCAGAGCTTTACTGCACTTCACGAGGGTTCCATCTACCTCCTGAATTTTGGTTCATTAAGCAATTTAAACATCAGTATTCTAGGAGGTTTTTGTTTTTACGAGACGTTAGCATCTTTTTTAACCTAAAAAAAAGCATGAATGATGTATAAAATGGACTTTTACTAACCTGGTAGCAACAGCTTCACCTGGGTAATGGATGCTCTTGAAAACCAATGCAAAAGCACCTTCCTGGAAACCATGCAAACAGAAGAGAAAAAAATAAATACATCCTGAACAACTTATCTCAACTAGTTGCATCTCATTTAACTGGGGCCCCTCTTCTTGAGGGGGTTTTGTAGGAAAGCTCTTTACTGCTATCAGGAATCTCTTCCTGGAGGGCAGACTGCACCTTCAAGGGAATTGGATAAGGAGCAGAACAGGCCAACATGCACTTAAGAGGGCAACAGCTGAATGATCAGGAAGTGACCACTTAGCCTCTCTTTATAAATAAAAACACCACCTTCTAATGCAAGGGTTAAGGAAATCTCTGAGATGTTATGTAATTACCATGAAGGCTGTTAGACATGTACTTTTAGTATGATTTTTAATAAGAGTGTGCCTGTAGCTGCATTTTACCATGTATTTTCAGCTAAAATTTTGGAGGTACTACTTAATTCTACTTTAAGCAGCAAATTCTCACTAACCCATTTCCAAAAAAATCCCTCCACCAGAAGGAAAAAAAAAACCCAAAACAAAAAACCCACCAAAACCCACAACACAAGAACACAAACAGGAACAGAAAATCAACCGCTCTACAGTATTAGTGCAGCTTGCAAACTTGAGGAGTATCCCAAAAGCCGCAGCAAAAGCCCCCCCGTTGCAGGGACTCCAGCCTGAGAGTGTTCTGATCATCTTTTGCGCTCAGGTGAAGTCTTCCTTCCCCTCAAATAGGTGGTTGCACCACTATTCCCTCTTGGCCCATACAGGCCCTATGAATTCCAGCCCTGCTCTAGGGGAATCCTACAGAGCTGCTTCAGAGAGGAGAAAGGGGAGGTGAAGAAAGTGTAAGAAACTGCAGGAAGGGGAGGGAAAACATCTGCCCAGGGACTGGGGGAGGAAACAAAGCGAGCTTTCTTCAAGTTTGCAATGCATCTATCGAAGTTTTTAAGCATTCACATACTAAGTAACAGCAGATTCCCACTTCACAGTTTGGGAACCAGCTACACCGTGAATCAGTACAGCTTGTTCGATTTATTTCCAAACACGGGAGCCAAGGCACACCATTAGACAAACTTGAATCACAGCAGTGTTCTAGCATGATCAGAATATCCTCTAAGAACACACTGCCCTTTATGAGATATTTCAACCCCCAGAGGGTCCTACATCTTTTTTAAATTAAGCTGCTTCATTAAAAACAGTGATAACCTGTTGCTTTAAAAAAAAAAACAAAAAACCAACAAAAACAAACAAACAAAACCCACTTAGAAAGTAATCTAAAAATTTATCATTGAAAAGCCTTTGAAGTTTCCAAAATTTTAATCTAATTTTTTTGTCTATTAATAATTGTTTAGAGGCAAAAAATCATTACTTTCATCACCTTTGAAGGACTCCTGCAGAGGATCTAAATGCATAAATGCAGAACACAAAGGAACCCCATAAATAGCTTATACTGTAGTACAGTTAAAAAGGAACTTCCCACTTACCAACTGCTGAATAACTCTTTCCACCAAGGCTGAAAAACTGGTGTCCTCACTCTCTCTGTTGTCATACATGTATTTGATCAATTTGGGGATTGTTTCTGTGTCCGTTTCAGATTCGAATTCATAGCCTTTGCTCTCCTGAAATATCATACAGAAGAGTAAAAAGTGTTTTCATCCTCAGGCAAGAAACACTGAAGAGCCCTTGAGCTGTCTCCCACCAGAAACTGCACAGCAAGAGCCTGCTTTGAGCACTAGACTGGAACTGGATATATATCACTACAGACAAAACAGAAAGACTTATCCTGTCATAGCTTACTCTTTGAGAAATACTGTAATAAAACACGTAGTAAGATTTGCTCAGCATCCATCAAGCAACAAGAGACAGAAGGAAGCCCACTCCACTCACCCTCTCAAACAACTTGAGCACTAATTGCTGCTCTACTCAGAGGTACTTTGCATTTACAATTACAAGAACATATTTTACTTCTGTGTATGTTTATTAGGCAGGCTCCTTCATGATACTATTTTATAGATGATATCAAGAAATTTGAATTCAGATTCAAAGTCATGAATGATCTGACAGTAGCTGGTGGGGCATTTAATTTCTAGTTTTAGAATCAAGTTGCCAGAGACTCACCAGAAATTTTCTCAGGTCTTTATAATTTGTGATGATTCCATTATGGATAACAACAAATTCTAAAAGGAAAAAAAAAAAAACTTCAGTAAGGGAAAATTAAGATATCTAACTCAGAACACAAAATTAGAGAGGAAAAAAGCTTAGAAGCACACTAGAAACTACCTGCTACAGCTTTTGGACCTACAGTTTTATCATAACATGGACAACAGAGAGCAGACGCTTACAAATTCTGAAGGCATATGAAAACTGTTCCAAATCATCAAGACGGTTTTTAACTACACCCAGTAGAATAGCACCGAGCCATCTCAAGTGAAAAATGATAGGAGACCTCCCTTTTCCAGCCCAGGCAATATTGATGCACTTACATTTTAAGAGACTTATATTTTAAAACAGGAATGTTGTTCTTTGACTAACTTGCATCAGTTTTCAGAAAACAGATCTTATTAATCTTTTACATTGTTACTTTAGCTTGAAAAGATGCTATTTTGTTGTAAAAGCGTCTAACCTAGATAGAATAGCAACAGCTTAGCCCTAGTATACAAAATAGACACCATAAAGCTAGTAAGAAGAGTGTACATATGTACATACTATGTGGATTCAACCATTTCAGATTCACACGGTTCCAGAGCGCTGCAGAGATTACGTACCATTCCTTTTATCTGATCTCTGAGGGTGACTGTTTATTGCACTTGGTACTCCGTGGGTCGCCCAGCGGGTATGAGCAATTCCAAAATGTGTTTCAAAATCTGCTTTTGCATCCAGGTCATCTTGTTCTATATACAAGAAATTCAGTTAATTGAGTATTTAAAGTTGAGCCTCTCTCTCACACACACACACAACTAGTAAAACACTAAGAGAATTCCTACAGGCAAAAAACTAGAAGTTATCTTCTGGCTTTCTTTTAAACCATTTGCTTTCTTGACATTGCACTTCAGATAGTTCAAGCTACTGTGATTAAAACTTTGTTTGCCAAGACTCAAGCATTTTCAGCCAACAGTAACAGCCAGGCTAACAGACCACATTACTACAAATTATAATGTAAACGTATTAAAACACAACTTCAGCTCCTCACAGATGGAAGCACTGCATAAAGCAGATTGTGATGACAGCCAGATGCTTAAATGCTCGTAAATTCTGTCAAGAGTCCATGTTCTGACATTTCAGCTACCAAGCACAGAAATCATCCCAGTAAAGCACCAAGGGAGCCCGGGTCTTGAACAAAGAAGCAATCAAAAGAGGGGAGAATAGACTGATAATTTCACAGCACTATACTTAAAGATCGATTTGCTTTTGAAGTGCAGATTTGGAGAGCACAAACAATTAATCTGCCATTGGTTTACATAATGCAGTTATCTCTGGTACAAAATCATAACGGTAATTTCATGGCCTGACTCTGCTGAGATGCAGATATTGTCCAACTAGGAGGCCAAAGTAAAGGGGTAATTTTTAAGATACCTACTGTGCAACTCTTCTTCCAGGGCCTTTACTTTTCCTCTTTTCTTAACTAGTTTGATGAACCTTTCTTTATCTTCATTATTATTTCCATCAATTGCCACTCCTACAATAAAGGACACAGCCACAAGCATTATTTAAAGCATAAAATACACTGGATGAAAAAAGGCTGAGAAAATACAGACAAGCACACATTAATGAAACATTTTAAAATTATCCTGCAATGGGATATACTTAAAGTGTCGCTAGACAGTCTGTTGCAAGTCAAACTAGATCAAGTCTATATCCATGGCATAGATGAAAATATACATGAGACATTTCAAATTTTGCTTGAGGACAGACTAATATTTTTCCAATGAAATCAGCCAACTCAAATTTAAAGACAAGTTTAATCTTCTTCGTCCTTTCACTGGGACTCGAGCACAAAAAAAGCTGAGGCACAAACTACACGACCCTGTATGAAGTTCTTCTTTCTTACACCCTGTTTGCTTTGCTTATGTGTACTAAACCTCAACCACCATCTGATTAAATAGGATGTTTAGCTCAGTAAAGTCCTGAGAATAGGTAATGAAGAAAATCCAAAATTATTGAGGTAATTAGTTCTAATCTTTCAATCTGCAGGACGAAAAAGAAAAAAGAAAAAAAAAGGGAAATCCAACACGCAGAAGTTAAAGCCACCCAAAAAGTCACATATGTAACTACTGGTTGCTAAAATTAATTTGTTGAGTTAGTTTACATACCTGCAGAGTCATAGCCTCTGTATTCCAGTCTCTGTAATCCTTTTATCAGGGTTTCAAATATTTCCTTCCGAGTCCGAGGCACTCTGTAGTTTAGATAAGCAAAAATTCCTGTTTAAGGAGAAAAGGGGAGGGGGGGGTGGAGAAGAAGCAGAGGTTTTTTAGAGTTTGTATCCCTTCAGACTCAATTCAAAACCCTTTAAAACTAGATCACAGAGAAGGCGGACCCCACCTCCCATTTAGTACAATTCTTCCTACTGGGTTTTTAAATGGAAAGAGTTCAAATACAATAAAGGACCTTCATTTTTACCATGCAAACATAAACACTTTCCTGGCCAGTTTCGCTCTCCTCAAGAGTTAAACAGTTGAGAGAGCTTAAAAAAAAATTCTACTTTACATGAAAACCGCAGCTGAAAATGGGAACATTGTGATCTATTTCATATCCAGATCTAAAACTAGACATTCAAAGAAGGAATATATTCACCAGTACTAACACAAGGAGACTTTTGTAATCAAAGTCATGGCCTTAAATACCCATGGGTAGGTACTAGGCACAACATCTATTTCTGAAAGGCTCCAGCTTAATCCAGTATACAACAGTCACTTCAGCAGGAAGAGAATAGAGAAGAAAACATAAAGAAAGGGCAGAAGTCAAAAGGATAGGCCAACAAAGGAAAGCGACGGAAGATACAAAAACAGGGTCACCCAAAAACCAAGCATTCATTCTGCGGTGCCTCAGCACAAGGCTGCCTGCCAAACCCAACACATCGGAGACACGGGATCCGTTGGCTTGCCCTGTGTTACTCAGGTCAACTCCTACGGAGGGAGGACTCGCAGGAAAGACAGAGCTCACTCCTTGCCTACTCGGCAAACAGAGCCTGGAGGAGTCTGTCAGTCTGATCCCTCTTCTCCTGAATAGACCACTCATCCACCAAAAAGTGGTTTGTTTTTTTTTTAGTTTTTGGGTTGGTTCTCCCCTTCCACACAATTATTATTTTTTTTTTTTGGAAGGCAAAAGAATACAAGTATTTTTTTTTTTCATTAAAAGGAGTTTGGGGGATAGAATTTTATCTTTAGAAATGGTGCAATAAAAAAGTCACCTGCAAAGGAAAACACAACCATTCCTTTGCCTACTGCTTTTTGGGGGACTTCTGCATTTATAAGGATAGATCAGGCCCTTTTATTAACGCTTGCAAATCTGTACCCCGATAAAACTGAAATGTCTAATTTTACTGCTTCAACAGTTTCACCAAACAACAAGTCAGGACTGGAGACTACAGTTAGCAAAAACCAGACTTTAAGAGCTCAACAGATAAGCAGTTCAGACAAGCAAATGTTTTAAATAGAGAAAGCCTTAGTTTGAAATTTAACACCCTCTTCCCCTTCAATTAAGGCTTTTGAACTGTAAATGGCTGTAAAGAGGCTGTTATAATGATACACCAATAAATCTCCCTTATAAATATTGTTGTGAATTCAGTTACTCCACTGGTTTTAAGACATTAAAACTGCTGATTTGACAGTGAGACTAAAAGACTACTACATTGGTCTCTGAATTTATCTTGGAAGGATTAAAGGGTGGAAAATGCTTTTCTGCTACAGAAGTGAGATTTATGAGGAGCCCAGCCTAATTATTTCTAAAGTGTCCAACATTAACGGGGATATTAAGACAATAGTTGCACTTTAAGAGGTATTTGGGAATTTGAACGGCTAAATACTGTTCTTCATGGATGCTTTGAAAAATAATGCCTCCAGTTATATACAGTCACCTTAGACTGAGAGTTGCTGATCATTTTTCCAGACAGATATTTACCGTTCTCTGGCACTAACCACGAACCTCAAGAGCAGCATTCTTCAATTTCTTCAATACAAATTTCTCAACATCATTCCAGAACATTGCTACACACCTCATTTGAGATCCAGCTCTACTTTCTAGGCCAGATTTCACAACGTATTTAAGACGCATCAGTCTTGTATGTTCCATGTGGCATCTCTGACTACACAGAGCTCCAGGAAAAACCTTCCTTCGGGACCATCCTTACAATGCTACCAGTGTGCTGCAATTGTTAAAAAGATCCTTGTTTCCAGGGAACTGTAGCTGTGCCTCCACACACGTGAATTAGAAGACGCAGAAGTCACCAGAGGCCACTTACAATAAAAGCAATAGCTGCAGCCTGACTTCTCAAGGAATATATTATAAACTCCTTCAGTTAAAGGAAATAAATCTTGCTCTCAGCACTGTTTCTCTAGTGCTTTTCTGTTTCATGATTTACCCACTTGCGTGTTTTCTTCCCTACTCAGTCATCTTTTTGGCTAGATTTAAAGCACATTGCTCAACTCACGGAGGAACAACTTTCGATAAAGACTTCTTGTAGCTTAATTCCTTCTGGAAGCAAACCAATATGACTGAATCTTAGTTGAATCACACTCATGACAAGAGAGTTTTGTGATGCTCGCAAGTTACTTTATGATGGCATCCTCAAGCTATTAGATACCATTTCCAAGCTTGCATCTCTCCTCCCCAGTGAAGACTCAAGTACTCTCCAAGCTAATGCAATACTGAAGTGATATGTATCAAGTAAAGTAATGCTTATTTGTCAGCACAGTATAAGCAATGAAATATTTTCTTAAGTCATATATACAAACATAGAATCCAATGAAAGCATTAAAGAAGTGTTTTACTAGTGCATTGCTCTCTTGACCTGAATGCTAAATCTAGTTTATAACTTTCCATAATTACAGGGTTTGCAAACACGCATGAACTAGGTCAACCATGTATGGCTTACCTTTAGAATCAGATACTCCAAACAGAAACAAAAGGTTGTCAAAATATTACTAAAACCAGCTTTAATCAGGTACAGACACTGAACGCAAGGCTCTCCCTTTACGTGCGTATCAAGACTTTACCGTTTCCCCTTTCCCTTTCAGGATTGCAAGCAGAGCTTCAAGAAGAGGAAAAATTAATTGAGAATTTTTGGCAGGAAAAATCCACAAGAACTCTTGCAATTCCAAGACTTCACCAAAAACAAGAAGGGGGCAGCCTACACTTTAAGATTGAACAAAATTAATTATTTTTTAAAAAAATAAAAGGATGCCTTTATTGGGGTAAGGACATTATTGATGCCAGGAACTTAGCTTTGAGAATGTCCCAGTCTAAACTTTCCTATCCTTGAGAAACCTATTTTGATTTAAAATAGGTAGATCATCAGCTTAAAAGCTTTTTACCTGCTTTTTAAACCCTGGATACTTTTGCTATACTATTTTCTTAAGTGCAAGTGTGATAACATCTCAATTACCTTTCCTAAAGAACGTGTTTATGGCAGCATTTAATGACCTATGTATTTTCAAAACAGCAAACAATGGGTTTAAATCTTTATGTGTCAGGGAAAACACAATAGGACACAGTTTCAACACTTACACCTGGAAAGATATGCAAAAATAAAATCAACAACAACAAAGAAGTAATTTTGCAACTGTTGGTTGCAACCTCAAGAACTCCTGCACTTTCTACAGCAGATCAGCCTAGCAAGGAAGATAAGGGGCATCTTTCATGATAACAAACTCAGGTAAAAGGTCTCCAAATGTCGATGGGAAGAAAACTAGCACTACTCTCACTGCACTTCATGAGCTCTCTTTGCCATTTCATCCCGAGTCAGTCACTCCACCTCAAACTAGATGTTTTACCAAACTCAGTTAACACTGCTAACACCCTCATTTCCCACTCAGCCCAGATCTGCTAAGTTTTCTGATGTTACCATTACATGTCTCACCGCTTCGTGCTTGCCACCAGCGCCTTTGGTTCGCTTCGGCACCAAGCCAAGTCTCTCACCTGAAGGGGTTTCGTTTAGAAGACACCGAGTTTGCCCCATTGATAGCGACCCGAGAGTCACGTAGGAGCTCA
>JAHREE010000059.1:1799738-1849710 GCA_033628505.1 Tringa tobata
GTAGTTCATTTTTTACATAATGTAGTGGTTCCTTCAAACTTTGTCACTTTTCATGGAGAGGTTGAATGAAGGATGAAGATTGGAACGTCAACATTTCAGCTGCAAAAAATCTTAGGGTTTTTTTGTAAATTTTTCTGCCACTAAGAAAGGGAAACTATGTCTCAATCTTGAGGCAAAAACCTGGATTTAAAGTCTTTTCAAGTCATAAAATCAAAGAAAATAGTGTTAGAAATTCTGCTTTAAATTAGTTTATGAGAAGTAACGTGAAACAGCAATGCACACCATGCTGCAGGTTTGTTTTCCTTCTCACCCCCTAGGATAAGACCGAAGAGGCCCATGATTTGTCACCATTTTAGTCCCTACTCTGCCACTGACCTGCTGTGTGACATCAGGCAAGTCATTTTGACACTCTATTCCAGTTTTTCCTGTCTGTTTGGGTTACTTTGCTCCTCCTCTGAAGCAATCACTGACCTTGTTTCCCCCAGTCCAGCTCAAGCAGAGGGGTAGGTTCCTGATCTCAGCTTCACTTGTTAAGCCGCATTGCTATTCAGATTAAATTATATACAGTGAAGGTAAACTTTTTTTTTTCTCCCAGTGCAACATGAATTTTAACTAACGAGTACTGGAGACAGTGGGAAAGAAGCACTTTAAAAAAAAAAAAAAAATCACTGCAACACTAATTGCAAAAGATTACGAGTCAGAGCCCAAAATTTTACTCATGCAAGACATTTCATGTTTCCATGTGACATTCCCAGGGAGCAAACTAAACAAAAATGAGGCTTAACTGCAAGTATGAACTGAATTAATTAGTGGTTAACGTGTCACTTTGATAACTTACCAATCAACACTTCCCAGACTCATCTGTCTCATGCCATCCAGCTTTTTCTCGACTTTTTGGAAGTATATTAGAGAATACAGTAATTGTATTTACTGCTGGGTTTGTTTGGCTCAAAGAGACAGATTTTACAGCACTCGGATGAGATAATCGAATGGATCCCATCTCATCTCAAAACTCATTAAAAGTCTAGAAGCCAAAATAAAGGAAAACATCATCTACTATATTTGACACAAGAAGGCTATAGCAATTCTGCTGTTCTCTGGGAAAGTGCTTTTCTCAGGAGACCGTTAAAAAAACCAAAGCAGATAGCACTTGTCCCAAAGAGTTTGTAAATTGAAGGTTGCCATTTTCATGCTATAAGAGACACGCATCTAAGAAGCCACAAGGAGATCAACTGATGTGACTTCCCACAAAAGTCTGAACACAAATCTGAGTGATACTGTAGGGATCAGGAAAATTTGCTCAGCTACTTCTTTCTTTTTTCTGTCGCCGCACAAGTGATCAACACTCGAAGTAGGAGACAGTAGGGTGCGGTACGGAGAATGCTGTATCACTGATCTAGTGTCAGGTCATGAGGAAGTTGCCTGGGGCACCAGTAGGCAAAGGCGAGGAGCAATGAAAATCATTCAGGATGTGGTTGGGAAAGAAGAGGGATTTATGCTTAGGCTCCCTCTGAGCCTAGTGCAGATACTAATTATTACAGCGTTTATGATCTGCCCCCAAAAACAGCCAGCAGCATTTTAAGGACAGGTATGTCAAACTGCATCTACATATTCAAGAGATTCAGATACTTATCTAAATACTGTGTTATACCTTGTTCTGTTCCGTGCTAGACACCAAAGGAGACTGAATTTCCTACTGAGGAGTTTCAGTAAATTCAGTTGTCCCAGGGAGTGAAAGGACCAAAACACTCTCACTAGTAAACAGGGGCAGAAAAAGTAGTAGTGGATGTGAACTGCAAAAAGGAAGAGCTGTGATAAGTATCAGGAAAAAAATCAGGAGGAGCAGTTACGCAATGGAAGAGGCTGCAAAAGCTGGTTTATGGCCCTTTCACTGGTGACACTGCTGGAGTAGACCCTATCCTGTGAGGCACCACTAGAGTGAGTGATCTGTGCATGGTGCGAAAGATGACAGGTGACCAAATGGAAGTCCCCTCTGACTCCAGCACTTCTATGGTTATAGCTGGGTTATAAAACGCCTTTTAAATTACCTTTTTGGACTGCTGGTTGAGTGGCTACAACATTTTCTGAGAACTAATATCGATGCTACATTCATACTAGAATACACAGCACAAGTTCTTACATTAACAATGACAATTCATTATTTTAGGTTTTTATATATATAAAAAAGAAAGAAAGAACGAACTGGAGAAACGGAGCACTAAGAAGGATTCCCTTGAAGAGTTTTTCTTGCTTTGAAACATGAAAGTTGAGAGACCAAAAGCAGCCATCATACATTACAGACCATCACCCCCCTCAACTAGACTCCTGCACTTCTGCAATTTTTAGGTATTACTCCTAATAAAAATATTTAAAACATTGAGAAAAGCTGAGCACTCTCATCACCATCACTTTAAGTTAAAAATGGGATAGAGTTATTCCATACCAAGGCTCTCAAGAATATTTGGGCTGCCAGCTTGATCTGGATTTTGCTCCCATTTCTTCCCAGTCTGATACCAGTGTCTGCTAACCAGGAGTCACTCCAGTGAAACCAAATTTCACCTATAGAAAAAACAAATATGAGGGGCTGACCTTGGTGGCATCTGAAGGAGGTTGGGCTGTGCATGGTGTGGAGCCCGTGTGCTTCAGGACAGGACACAGCTACTTGGGAAAGGCCGCTTGCCCTCCGCATCCATCTCAGCTCCACAGCGAGTTCTGAAGAGAACTGGGAAGTGCCTTTGAAGTGAAGACAGCAACACCTTTCTTCTGCTGAGAAGTTCAAAGGGGAGGAAAACGTGTGTTATATTGATGGTTCTCTCAGAAGAGGTGTCAGCTAGCAAGTGACCTAAGATCTGTCTTGGACTAAGGAGCTGGTATTTTCAATTTAAGAGCACATAATAGTAATTAACAGCTTTTCATTTGAGAACACAGGAGAGTTAATCATCATTTGTCGCTGTCAGACAGCTGTCTTTGAAATGCTAAAAGTTATGTGTGTTGGGAGGAGTTATGCGTAAATGTGAATCAACATCATACCTATGATTGAGAATTAAGTCACCATGATTTAATTCAATGATGGCTTTTCGGCGGAATTGTCGTGATAAGCATATGTAATGTAAAACCAGCACGGCTAATTAACTAGATTTGAAATACTTTAAAAACACAAAGGCGCATTTAGTAATAATTCATCTAAAGCATTATGTTCTAAATAGCACTAAGCAGTTTCCTGAGTTTTTTATGTAAATTCCTCATAACAGGAGCTGCAAATAAGTTAATGGGAAATGTCAGGGAGACAAAGAAATGTTTGGAAAAGTCTGTAGCTTTTGGTACTGGATTAACTTTCTCAGCCTGTTGTGTGGTCCCTTCAGGTCAAGAGTGAGAAATGCTGACAGAGCAATACTGATAGCTGTAGTCCTGCCCTCCCCTGCCCCATTTCTGGGGATCAGGACCATCCACTCAGTATTTTTCATAAATACAAGATTCTCACAGATCATGCAGGGTTGGAAGGAGCAAAGCCAGCTACTTACAATAGCTGGGCAGAGCGTGCCCATGTAAGAAGTCAAGAAGTTTAAATTCCAAAGGTAAAGAAAGCATTAAAAGAAATCCGTAATTCTTTCCAGTCTACACCAAATTATGGCTTCACTGGAAGTGTTTGAACAAGGAGCTGATTATAAAATCAGACAGATACCACAGCTACAGCTGTATATGGCTCGTAACAGCTACATCGCACCACAGGACTGTCCATGGCATCACCTGTTCCTTCTCCGCCACGGGAAAGCCTTGCACTCCTTCCCCAGCTCCCCCAGATCCCTCCTGGCAGCAGCCAAACCACCCTCCAAGTGCAATATTTTGGCACTTCCCGAGCCACACTGGCTCACTCGGCACCACAGAGCAGGGGGAAGCACAACTTCTGCGCTCCTCTGCTTAATTTTATTTCTGAGCGTATGAACCTGGCTTGCCATTTTGGTAAGAACAATTTCGTTCCACTCTTCTCTTGGTTTGTTTTCACAGCTTTAATACTTCAAGGATTTAGACTGGCCTTCGCAAGGAACACCTTTGAAGCTAGAAAATAGTTTTGCTGTTGGCTGCCCTCCAGCTTGCCCTTTAGACAGTTCTCTGGCAAGAAGCTTCTGATTTTGCAAATCGAAACCTGCTGCTTTGCAGAGCACAAACCTGCACTATCCACAGAGCGAGGCAAGGGGATGCTAAATAACAGCCCAAGATTCTCCACCATCTCACCCTCAAGCATTGCTCCTGCCACTGCTGCCCAGCAAGAAGCTGCTACGGCAGCAACTGGAAGGAAGCAGGGTGCTGGGAGTATGAGTTCCTTCCATACAGCTCCAGTTACCAGCAGTTCTAGACTAAAAGGAAACAAATCCAGATTTCTAAAAGCAGCCCGTATAACAAGATGCATCTGGCTTTCCCTCATATGTTTGGATCTACTGTCCCTATCACTTCCTTCTAGGATTGTAGATAGGCATCAAAAAGTTACATACTGGGAACTTACACAGTACCCCCCTTCCCCTTTTTCTCTCATTAAAAAATAAATAAATAAGGGGAGCCAGATTCAAGATACAGCAGTAATTTTTAGGACTGGTGTATTTGACACTGCAGCTGCTGTGTTACTGTTTATTTAAAAAGAGGCTGAAAGTAAAGTACCTCGTGCCTGAACACCACTAAATGTGACCAGAGATTCCCCAGCTTTAATAAATATATAAACAGTTACGATAGATATGTGATACTATTTGTTTAGCAACTGATAAATGATTGAAGGAAACTCATTTCACAGATTGCTTATCTTCAGTCCTGGAGTCACAGCTATTGCCCTAATATCCGCTCTTACCTACACTTTCTATATTTTTCCTTTTTAAATGCTCAACACAAATCACAGCTACAGCTTAAGTTGTTTTTGTAACAGCTTATGGTCTTGTTCTTTTGGCAGCTTATTCAAAGAAAAATGGCATAAGCTATGCTTAAACGGAAGCATTAATTTTCTTTCACTGCCAATTAACGATCCTTCCCTATCTCTGTTTCTAGAGTCTGGGGGTTATTAGATCTGCCTGCCATAATCTACCAGTTGTCAAAATCACGTTTGGACACAAGAAATAAGGAGATGGGGGACACGGGGGATTTCAGGATAACTTTTCTATCACCAGCCACATGCAAACCCAGTTTGGTTCTTGGGCAGTTCCTCTGTTCTAGGGACTAGGAAATAACGCAGGGCATCAGTTTGTTCCTTACAGACATAGTACTGCTATAGGACAGGGTGATGGAGGCTGCTGAGCAGAAGTGACACGTTGACAAATTAACAAAGTGCTGTACAACCTATGGCAAGTGTGCAGGATGTTAGCCTTAAGTTAGCATGAAATGGAGGGGAAGGTGTGCAGTGATGTGGCAGCTCCCCTCTGCGCTTGTCCCCTGCAGTGGCTGTCCCACACCAGCCCACCTCTGCCACTGCCACCGCTCAGTCAGGCTCATGTCCGTAAATCTGTCCCCTGAGAACTTCTGCAAACTCCACAGTTAAACAACTGTTACAACCAAGCTATGAATTGTACTGTTTTACTGCCAGTAAAAATTCCATGTATTTTTCCTTCTTTAGTTTTTTTTTTTTAATATAGTTTTCCCTCCTATTAAGCATAGGATTTTTGTGTTACAGTAAAATTAAAAATCCCCTTTGGGGCTCCTTCACCCAGATGGACTCTATGTACTCCTAATAGCTCCAGTTACTAAATAGACTTAGAATCTCATGCTTAGGGTGCCCCGTGAGATGCATGAAAGGAAGACATCCCCATGGGGATGTTTAATGCTGTTGCACTGAAAAGTTGCTTTTGGCAACCAAAGTTGCCTGTGGTTGGCAACCAAAGTTGCCTGTCATTGGGCTGTGATTATTTTGGTGTGAACATACCAGATGAGGTAAGCTGTAGGTTGAGAGAAAGCAGGAAAGTCAATTTTGAAGCAAAACATTGTCCTCAACTTACCCCATCGTTGTACCCAGGCAAGTGGGAGACGAGATGATGATCACTATAACCCAGACAAAATTTAGGGAAGAATCTGGGGGGTTGCAGAGAAGAGAGAATTCTCAGAAAACCAAAGAGAAGTAGATATTTGTGCTTTCTATATTTTCATTACATCTTAAAATGAAGTGGGTTTACTCTTAAAAAAAAACGTTCGCCTCCAATCACAACATTTAATTTGAAGTCAGATCCAAAACGCTTTTATTTAAGCTGTACATTTTGACAGCAAACACAGGAGGTTTTTCAATTCAGTTGACCAAAACTGGCTGGCAAACTTGAAACCAAACCAGCCAAATCCCTTATTTGTACAGCTGCGTGCACCGGACTCGCCTCCACGCTCCCGTAATCGATGGTGCTGCAGGACATCAGCTCTGCCCAGCAGTGGGCACGGGGTCCTGCAGCAGCCAGGCAGGGAGACCACAGGTCTCTCCTGGCTTTACAAGCTACGAAGGTACTGCCCGTGTTTTTGAGGGAAGTGGTGTTAAAGTCTTCTAACCCCAGCAGCGTTTGATCTGCTGCTTTTACAGTGACACCCGGGGCGTTGCCATAGCCTAAGAGAGCATCTGAATGCGCTGCAGCTTGGCCTCAGATAGTTTATAATACTGTTCGATTACTTCAAATTAAGTCAAGCACATATAGGTGTTGAATTAAAGGCATGAGATGGCCAGCACTTAAAAGGAATATCTGCGTTTATAAATCCACCTGGCATGAAAAATGGAAATTACTTCTAAGCAACCAAAATTAATGCAGTTTTACCTGCAGTGCTAAAAACATAGTAAGTTCATGAGAAATTTTCAAATAAAGAACCGTTCTATTTTACATCACATATCTTCTGAGTTCATTTACAATGAGCAGAACTAAAATGGGGGGGTCTAGTGAAGGGCAATGAAGCTGGTGAGGGGTCTGGAGAATAAGTCTTATGAGGAGCAGCTGAGGGAGCTGGGGGTGTTCAGCCTGGAGAAAAGGAGGCTGAGGGGAGACCTTCTCACTCTCTACAACTCCCTGAAAGGAGGGTGTAGCCGGGGGGGGGATCGGTCACTTCTCTCAAGTCACAGGCAATAGGACAAGAGGAAATGGCTTCAAGTTGCACCAGGGGAGGTTTAGGATGGATATTAGGAAAATTTTTTACACTGAAAGGGTTATTAAACATTGGAATGGGCTGCCCAGGGAAGTGGTTGAGGCACCATCCCTGGAGGTATTTAAAAGACGGGTTGACATAGTGCTTAAAGACATGGTTTTCATCAGTTCGGTTGATGGTTGGACTAGATGATCTTAAAAGTGCCTTCCAACCTGGGCAATTCTAAAAGAAGGCGGAAGGAACAGCTTCACAGTCTGTCTTGCATCTGCCACTGGAGTTGGAACAAGAACTCCCATGCTGGGAACGGAAGGTGATGCTCTTTAGGGAAGACTGTGGGTTCACCAAGCAAGCACCAGCACCCTGGGCACTAAGGACCAGCAATTTGCTACTTTGGCTTTGCAGCCATTCCCATGAAGCGTCATTTGCTTTTTGAACGGGGTCATGCTAAGGAAATCCCGGCTAAGAGTCTTTGCCTTTTCCAAGAAATGGAGGATTATCATCTGCCATAATTACACATTCCAGTTTACAGAAAAAAAAGGTTCCGATTTTGTTTTCTGAGTCACATTGTTTACTGGCTGCCTCCGAGCAAGGAGCACAGATGTTTAGTGAAGTAACAAGCCACAGCACCCTCCCTGCAGTGCAGCGGAGAGATGAGGGATGCAAAGGGGTTAGATAGAACTTAGCTCCAACGGGCAAGAGTCATGGTCCTGTCCAGATCTGGGCAAAGATTTCCTGTGACATGACTCCTGTCTTGAAGCTGCTCTGACGCATTGAATCCACGCCCCCTTGTCTGCAAAGGAAGATAAAACCTAACTCAGCTTGGAATCCAAGACCACTAAGAATAAGAAGCAGGAACAGAGATTTTTTTTTTTTTTTTTCCCCAAGCAACTGAGTCTCCCAATCCTGGAGAAGTTTACCTAACACTGCTAAAGTCCCAGGCAAAGTAGTTTTGTTAGCCTGTATTTACATAAGGCTTAAAGGATTTCCCAGAGTGTAGGTGTGCGCAAACCACCTCGTCATTCACAAGAAACGCAACTTCCAGAAGCTCATGTTGAAATGTCTTTTGTTGCAGATCCACAGTGTGTGCAGAAAAAAAAAATAGTAGTAGAAGTTTCACATGCACAGTTATTGAAAAGGTGGCTCTGCAAAGCCTTGTTATTTGTTAACGGTGTCACTTGGGCTTGTCAGAAAGCTGTTGGCCCTGGACCAGAGCCCAGGCTCTCCTGCGGTTTAGCATTGGAGGAGTGTAACAAGAGAGGAAATATTTGTTGTCTAAAGGGTACTGGGAAGTAACATGGCAGGGAAAGGTGGCTCTTGGGGCAGGCTTGGGATACAGGACCTCAAGGAAAACACTCTAGGAATAAGTTGCCAAGAGCTGGGACAATGCCATTGTCCCCCGCCTTCCCCTCCCCCCAAATGGGGGAAGCCTGGAGCAACAAATCTAGATGGTGGGAATGGATGAAAAAACCTACAAAGTGGAAGAAACAGCTGTGAGACTCTGAGAAGGGAGCGCTCGAAGCAGAACCTGGCTAAGAGCTCTGTGCCAGGGTGGTAGGCAGACATACATTTTACTCATATAAAGACTTTTTCACTTCCCCCAAAATAATTCAACTTCCAGCTTCTTCCAGGCAATCACATTATTGAAATGCTGCAGTCTACTCTTGCTAAGTGCCTAGAAAACAAATTGATCCAATAAGTGCAAGCACAAAACTCCACCTTTCCAAAACACAGCACCACATTATCAAAGAGCTTTGCTCCTGCCTGGAGTCGGGATCTCACAGGTTAATATTTGCTGTGCAGTTTTTATTTCTGTGCAGGGTTCCTGTGTGTTTTTTGGTAGGAGAAAAAGATTCTTGTAGGGAAAACTACATAGTTTGAACTCTTCAGTGAATAAATTAACATCACTTCACCCGTCTCCTCTCCTTTCCTTTCCAAGGTTAGCACAACTGCAGTCTTTAGTAGCAAGTATCCTGTTAGTGTTCACCAAATAAACCTGAATTCCAGAGAAGCTCTTAAGAGCTCATTTTCTCAGTAAAGGTCTGCTCTCACAGATAAAACAAACCAGGAGAAGGAAATTCACAAGTGTTTGATTTTTCTGTCCAGTCACTTCTTTGGTAAAAGAGAGCAAAGAAACTCTTTCACACCCCTAACTATGAATTTTCAGCTCTGTTTGCTTTGACTTCTTGTAGCTAAGCCAAGGAATTAAAAAAAAAAAAAAAACCAACACAAAACCAAAACCAACCCACGTCTGAAAATTTCCACTAATGAATTCCAGACTCCTGGGCTGCAAAGCCATTTGCTTTCTCCCAAGTCATGTTGTCAACAACTGAGCACAGCTGTATGAAGGGCAACAAAATATTATAGTTACTTGTGTTTCTACACCCCCAAATTTACAGGCTTATTGAAGTACATTAGAGAAGGCCAAAAGATTCAATGCAAGCCTTTATCGCTACCTTTACCTTTGCAAAACCCAGCAATATTACCCTGATCCCATTGAGCAGACAGGTAACAGAGGTGACCCATCTTCTCTGATTTTGCACAATCTTCTAAGAAAGAGCCAGTGGCCAGCAAAGCTCCCTGCCAGGGCTTTTAACATCCAGGCTGGGAGGCAGGAGTTGGGATGCTGAGCTCAGAGTCTCTCCTGGTGTACCTGGCCAGCGGCTCTCAAGGAGACAGCGTGCATTGACTTATGGTGTCTTTCAAACTAAATCATTGCATTAGCATTACAAACAGCCTGATGAATTCTTTTGTCCAGCTCTGAGGCTGTGACATCCATCTACAAGTCTGCTAGTGACTGTCACTGTGCAGTGGAAGGGCAATATCTTGGTTTGCTCACATGAATGTGAGGTGACACCATGGAGCAACCTCTGTAAGAGCAGCAGCCATCACCCCCCATCACACTCATTTGATGCAAAGAACCCGATTAAAGCACTAGCACTAAACCCTTTCCTCTTTGGAAGAATTGTATGGGATCTTTAGTGACTTTGAGAGGATCAGGACCACCTTCCCACACCTTACCTGCAGACGCCAGCTCCAGCAGCACAGGGTTCCTGGTCACACATTGGACGTTGTTTCAAGGCAAGGGCATCAGCACTGAGACTCGACAGCAAAGGCACCAGCCGGAGCCAGCCTCTGCCAGTAACGCACGGCTTCCCACGGCAAATCACACTGGGCAGCCTGAAGCTCTTCTTGAATAGGGCAGGGGTTTTATCTTTTGCCTCTGGAAGGTGGTTTCTAAGTAAACTTTCTTCAGACACACACAGTTGAAGTGATTGCTTCTTACCTTCAGCCCAGTAAGTGCCTCCTCATCAACTGTAGAGGCAAATACTGAGAGGTAAATAAAGTTTTAGCTAAGTCTAATTCTGGTACCTTTGAGAGCTCTATCCCTAAGTGAAACTTCTTCCTTAAAAAGTCCTAGATGCATTTGTAATTTTTAAGGAAAAACAAACCAATTAATCAAGAGAATTAATATAGCAATTTCAATACACTAATAAGAGGGCAAGGAGAGCTGACGCTTGGGAAGACTTCCTACATCCTCCTCTGTTCTCTGGGAAAACCCCTAGGGCGTTTTTTAACTTTCAAGTTTCCTCACTTCCTTTCTTACCTTTCTTTAAATAAGGCACAGGGGAAAGAGAAACTTTGACATAGATGTTCAGAAACTAAACCCACATAGTTAAGATAAAGCCTGTCAAATATTTAAAGTCAGAAATATCCAGCAACACATAAATAGCTTGTGCTTCAATTGTTAGAGCCTACCTGAATGTATTTTTTCCAGATAGGCTGGGGAAAAACACATCTCAGGGTAAAACACATCTTTCCTCCTAAGAACAGAACTCCCATAAATTTATGTGAACAGGAATAAATTACTATTTCAGTTATTTTACAGACTAACAAAATCCAAAACCCAATCCTCGTTCCTCTCCCTACTCTGTTAATGGTATAAATCACAGCTTATTCATTGCCCTGAGCTGGTAGGTCCAAATTTGGCTACTGATGCAACAATACCAAACCAACTTAAGCTTCCTCCTTATCCTTTAAATTGATGGATCTAAGTGCCTAAACCAAAACAAAACAAAGAAATCACTTCTTCATAAGCACAACAAGTCAGATACAATTTAGGGGGAGGAGATTAGGGCCACAGCCCTTAAATATAGCCAGGGGTCACTCACAAGTAAGAGAAGTTCAGCCATACAACAGAGTAATTTACGTGATCTTCACCAGCTGAGAGCAGCTGAGTTAACTCACAGATGGAGACTATAAGCTTTTCAATGAAAAGGACTCAAAGACACAGCTGCTTTGGGAACCGTAGTCCCATTTTCCATACAGACGGCTTAAGGACTTAGGATGAGATCTGAGCTTTCAGAAGCATGAGTTATGTTTGTGAACGCTGCATCTATCAGGCTCTTCTGAAAACCACTTTTCTGTAAACTGGCTCACAATCGAGCAGCTCTCATGGAAACATTCAAGATAAGCAGTGGCTGATGCTGTAGCAACCACCTGGTTTTGCTTTGCAGCTACTGGGATCTGCCCCCAGGGTTATCCTGTGTATCATCCCTTGAGTTAAAATAGGTGAGAATGAAGCTGGAGCCTATTTCTTCCTTTCTTGTTCAGACTGGTGGTTTCTTGGGGTTTATTGCTTCTTATCAGCTCTGGGCCAGGTGGTCACTTACTCTGCCCAAGCTTAACTGTTGACCGCAGGGGTCCCTGCCCACTGATGATTTGCATCCAGTACCTGTGAGTCTGTTTACACCCATATCTGTCTGCTTTCCTTAGGCAATCAGCTCCTAGGAAAATTCCTAAGAAAGCAGGTTTATGTTGCTAGAATTTTCAAAGTACAGAAGCACACTTTGTAGCTTGGGGCAAGGGCTTTCTTTTATAGGCTGTGATCTCAAATCTGTGCACGTGGCTTTGAATGTGGAGAGATTTATGTAGGAGGGGTTATTCACAGCACCTACCATTCAACTTTTGTATTTGGTTTTAACAGGGCAAAGCATCTGCAGAAGAGATAAATAAAGTGATAAGTAAATATTCCTGTCCCTGCTCATGGGGTAAAGGTCTTGCCAAAGGCCCTAGAGAAGCTAGAGGCAGTGGGTGATGCTGAACATGGAGCTTCTGTAGTGTCTCTGTCCCAAATGCAAGCCCATGTCTCACCCTCAGCTCACACTTGAAAACAAAAGGTGATGAAATATTTCAGTTTTTCCATACAAGAGGTCTCCCACGTGGTCTAGACAGGTAGGACCTGCCCTTTACAAATTCAGCTTCCAAAGACTCTAACTCTTCTTACCTTGCAATTCTTACTCTATTGTTGTGTTACTTGGCACTTGAGAAAACATATCCGAGAGGAGATTGAATGCTTTTATTGCAGCCAACAAAAATAAAGGAGCAATTCCAATACCCTTCTCCTCTCTACCTGTTCTTACTGCCCTGTGATATGTGTTGTTTCTCAGTTTAGTGAACACTTAGAGGAAGTTTCAGGAATTGACTGTCTTTTAACGGATATGAGCTCGGTTCACTGGGCAGAAAATTAAAAGGCACGTCTGCAAAATTAACAGGAAATACATCCTTCTCTGGCATGCAAAAATACAATTCCTTTCTACCAAATTTGGCTTAGATTTAACAAAACATGTTACACAGATGGAGATTCTTTCAAAAACAAATTAGCCATCCTAAGCTAACTAAGCTTTAATAGTGCCCATAATACTGTGAGATACAAAATAAACTATTCAGCAATATTAGTTGTATTTTCCCCTTTTTGTCGATGTATTGCTTGCCAGTTAATTGTGTTTCATATGGACATAATTGTTAGAGAAATAATACTATAAGGTGAAGTTCAGCCTACAAGTTTCTGAAAATGTTCATTTCCACTATTTGCAGTACAATATTTGGGACAAATGGATTCTGTGCCATGCCTTTTGAATAAATTTCAAAGTGTTAGAATACAGAAGCAATGTGCTTGTTCCCAATGTGAATTTTCTGATGAAATATTGTTTGTAAATCTTTGAGGAATCATAAACTTTTTCAGAAATCAATGTTCAGCTGTTCCAGTTCTGGTCTTACTCATGCTAGTAACAACCGAGTGATTTAATCTTTTCTGTTTGATAAGACTTTGTTACGTTCAGGCAGCTCTAGCCTTATGGGTATGGAAATAGTTAGGTTCCTCTGCTTTCCTTATTTTGATTCAGGAAAAGAAAGAAGCTGGTCTTTTGATCCTGTACTGCTCTAAAAGAAGCTAAACCCACAGGACATTTTGCCAGATCTTTTGTGGTAAAGCAGTATCCTAACTGCTTGCAACAAGCCTTTCTGCTTCCTTCCACAAAGTGAGACATCAGAAGAACACCGGTGGGAGAGGAAGCTAACAAAAGGAAGGTATCTTTAGTGAAAATTATTTCCTTTTTCAGACTCTATTTAGATATCTAAAAGGTTTCCAAGAAAATGGCTTAGCACATGCATTTTATTCCCCAGCACCCCAACGGTTAGCAGCTGGGTGCAGTGTTTCAGCAAGTTACTCTTGTTGGAAATATAACAGTAATTTGAAATAATAGACAATAAGTATCCATGGGTGTAGACAGGGAGCCTAATTTTGCAATATAGCCCCCCTCCATGACTTCCCTTTGAAGCACAACCCCACTAGCCAAGATGCTGAAGCTCCCAGTCTGCAAACTCTTTGGAACAGGCTCTGAGAAGCTGATTTCCTGACCTTCAGAAAGTGCTATTAAGGCAGAATATACCCCTTAAGGGACACGAAATGCCTATCAAGTCTGCTTTCTACTTAGAGATGTCTCCAAGGTGAACCCTAGAACTAAGCTTGTGGCATTTTCCTTTAGCTCTAAAGCACCAATTAGACGAGGGGAAGATGGTTCAGGGGTTAAATGGGCTTTAGCAAATCCTATTTCAATCTCATGCTCCAACACTGATTTTTTAATATAAATGTAGCTAAGTCACTTAAATCTGGACCATTAAAAATACCTGGGTACTGCCTTGCTTGGTGTCATAACGCCTTGTGCTGTGGCAACTTGGGAATTTAAGTCCTGAGCCTCTAAAAACAGTTCAGCAGCACCCTCAGCCCGCGGTGGCCGTGCTTTCAAATTACACACGGGAAGAGAGCAGTTCCGGGGGGAAGGAAGTCCTTGGGGAACTCGGAAATAAACCCCACTGAAACATCAAAGCTACCCACGAATATGGTACATCTTTCTGATATGAAAGACGTTCAGATGATAAAGCAGCTGCCCGATATGTCTGTCTGACCTGATGTGTGTCTCTGGCAGAAGAAAGAATCAGTTCCCTCTGTCAGAAGAGCTGTGACACTTCCCATAACTATGCCAATAACAGCTCTAAACGTTCTCGCTAGTGAAAGGACTGACAGAAAAAAATGTAATTCCTTCCTAAGTACTCACTCTGCTGTCTGCCTTTCCCCTTATGCGTAGAAGCACAGTCAAGTAATGGGATCACACGCGTCTTAGTGACACGTGCAACTGAGCTAATGCAGGAAGAGGTGGTAGTCAATATGGAAATGACCCATTGAAGTCGTAGCGTCAGGTCTTGCACTATTGGGAATTACATCTTATAGTCTTTTCTAATAAATATAAGCTCAGCAGTGGAGTCAGCTAAGCAAGAGGTAGGGAAAAATTACCTACAGAACGTCCAAACCACCTTCTAGCTAATCAATTTATTTACACTTAAACTGGCAGATTTGCAGATATCTATGGAAAGATAAGTATGCAGCTACCAAAGAGCTGTAAAAGAACCACAGAAATATGCAGTCTCCTATGTGTGTTCACTGAAAAATTGCTTGTAATTGTGTTGCTGAATTGCCTATAGAGCCTTAGAGCAGAATCCATCTGATTATACAGAGAGGATGAACTGTCTGGTGGCACCTTCCTGACTTCTAGTGGCCGTGATTTGATTGTGTTTGTGCTGTCTACATCCATACTTTTGGGTAACCTGGCTCATCTTCCAAGTCCTCCCAGGTTATAAACCTGTCTAAACAGACAAACTCTTAAGTGCAGCTGGGCTGGACTAGCAGCATAGATTCAACCTGGTATTTGAAGGAAGGGTCTGCAAGGAAAAGCATTAAATAGCACAATTTTGGAAAGAGCTAAAGCTGAATGTTCAGTTTTGTTCTTGGTATTCCCAAAGAAGACCCATGGTAGAAGACTTAGAATTGTTTGAATCATCTCAGTAGGGAATAATGGGAAGTTTTAGGATTCTGCAGCAGAAACAGATCCTAGAACACAGCTAGAAAGGTGAGTTCAAGTAACACCATTTTTAGATACTGCGTTTGAATCACTATCCAGAGGAAAACACCTCTGTAGTATCTGGTGTTTCGTTGTAACACCGACTTTGTAAGGTCATCACTGCCTTTGCAGAAAAAGGTCTTTAACATAACACTGAGGATACACTTTTTAAACAAGATGGCAAACAATAGCACTAGGTCTGAAAAGCTTCTCATAGAGACACCAGGTTTACAGCAGAGCGAGCCATCTTACCAGACACTAATTGTAGGAAATAATGACTTCTTCCATGACATTATACACGGGGCTAGATTTTGAGGGTGGGGGAACTTGCATTATGACAGCTCAATAGCCTTTATGTGCAAATGCAATATCTATCCGAATTATTTTTTTTTAATCTGACACCGCAGATTACACAGAAGTTTTGACCCCCGTAAAAAGAGTTTTCTTCTTGATCTTCACCATTCAACTGAGCCAGTCTTAAACTTTCCCAGCAGGGCACACTGATGAAAACAGGATGCGATAGTAGGTTCTGCTTTCTGTACAAATCCAGACTTGCATATTAGCTAAACCAAATTTGCTTCAGGGGAAGAACTGTTCATTTTTTTTCTCCTTCTTCTTCCCCATCTGTTTTTTCTTTTCTCCAGGGCATCCATTCTAACATCTAATCCTAACACTCTGAGCAACAACATCAGTGCGCGCATGACGCCACCAGTGAGGTAGGATACTTATCAGGAACATCAGCAGCAGCCAGAACTTTAGCCTCTGAGCAAAGTTACTCGGTGGTCATCTGAACGTTTACACTGAATGTTTTCTTTTTCTACTTCCACCAAAGGGTGTTTGTTTTTGTCCACTCCTTTTATTTCCTCAGTAGCAGCGGAGACGTTTTGAATATAGCAAGGGGGATACTTCTGATTGTTTGGATTCTGTTCAAGAAGGACAGATTTATATGTTTACCCTGGAAATGACTTACTGAATCATACTTGTGAGCAGAGCCAGGGAGCCCCCCTTGCCTCCACCTCCCCCAGCCAGTCCTCAGGGCTCTGCCACAATGTGGTTTTAATTATAAGCAGGAGCCGCTGCAACATTTTCTTCCTTACTACAGTATTTTTCATTATGCAGGCTGGAGAACAACTGGGAAACTCAACCTCTGTTAAGGAAAGAGTTGATTAAACCTATTGAGGGACAGAAGAGCTTTTAGACTAATGTATGTGAAGTTGTGTTAAAGATGCAATGATGGATGAGTGCATAGTGCTGCAACATGATATAATAAGGATTCATTGACAATGGACCTCAAGGCTCAGTTTGGATCTCTGGTGTCCCCCAGGTTATTGCCTGCAGTTGAGGCATATTTATTTTATTTGATTACTTAGGTGGTGATCCTACCCAGGAATGCTTCTGCTTGCCAGCTCGCCACCTCAGAGCAAAAATGATAAAGTGCTTCTAGAAAGATGAAGATGTTGAAGAAATTCATCTTCCCTTTAATCTTTCCTTTATTTTTTCATACCTTTAGTACATGAGGGTTAATCAACTCCAAGATATCTCTCTTGTTTCTGTCATGTCACTAAAATGCACTCTGGAGGAATACCAGAACGTAAACGTTCACTCTATTGCCTGGAGGGGGAGAAGACAGAGATCCCACGAGTGAAGAAATAATCGCCACTTTTTGGTGACAAAAATATTCATCCCAGTAACTTGCCGAGCAACTGTGCTTTCGCAAGGCTTTTTCTGCCAGCTGCATTCGTGTCACATTTGCTCTGCCATAAGGGATTAGAGCCCAACTGCCTCCTCAGCAAACTGTTCTTGTACTTATATTATCTACCAAAAAAAAGCTGTGACACCGACAGTGAGATCAACCTCGTGCATTTCAGCCCCATTCACCCCAGTTCCCATCTGTGCTTGGCACAGCAGTGCCCAGGCCAAAGAGTCCCCTTGCTGCAGAGCCCGGGGGTCTGTGGGTTGCTGTGAGCATTCCAGCGCCGCCTTTCGCCCCATAAAAGTGTCCTAATAAATCCCCCAAATAGTATCAAAGCTTGGGGGGATTTCTACCTCTGCAGCCCCTCAATATATATCAGTTTCAGAGGCTGATATATATCGAATTACTAGTGTTAGCATCACGGTAGAAGAGAAATTTCACGGGATGACAGAAAGAGCTCCTGTTACCCTCTTAAGGGGAGAAAAAGTGAAGGGTTGTAGGGCAGAGCTGCTCTTTGACATGTCAAGTTACAGCCGCAAGAGGTTATCTAAAACATCCACTGTTGATTTGTGTGACCCTGCAAGTGGACACGTTTCACACACCAGCTTTGCTTGTGCCTTTCTTCAGCGTCTCCTTTTCTTTTTCGTCTCTCAGTATGAGTTAGTTTAGAGGACGCTTTGCTGAGCGATATCCTGTTTTATATGATATTTTTACTTTAATGAGGATGAGAGATGATGAAGCTGAGCAGTGAACGAGTCTGTCTGAACTTTTGAGGTTTCCATGGGGTTTCCTGGGCCAGGGCTCACGTACCCCTCCCACACCAATCAGTCATGAGGTGGTCTTTGATGCATGAGACATGACACAGTCACCTTTCCACAAAACGAGACATGCCCAAATTGATACATTTTCTCTTCTGATACTTCCTTTTCAGCTGCGGCTTTGCATGAGATAACCCAGTTCTGTTGGTTTCTAAAGAAAACACAAAACCTAGTAGATATAATGACTTGGGATATTGAGCAAGGAACCATTTACCCAACTGTAACCACTTGAATCATTCTCCAGATGTGCCTAGAGCATCCCTACCATGTCGCATGAAATTTTCTGGGGCAGAGAAGACCAGCTGCCATGTCTTTGACAGAAAGAGCGCTGCAAAAGCTCTTCTAGAGACACATTTTCGGTCTAATAGCAAAGCTTGGAGCAGTGTGACATTTCTTCCACTGGGTGGGACGAATGATATTTCATTAATCATTGCTCGTTTTGGAGTTACATCACTGTCTATGAAATTGAAAAACAGGGTATGTTGCGTAGTTTCAATAGGTTTGACCATCAAATTGCGTAAGTCGCCAGTAGCTGGGGAGTGGAACAGGCCACCCTTCCGGGTCATAACGCCCAGTGCGGTTTTTTACCCTACCTAATATTTTTTGTGTCTGAAAATGGCTGTGTCTAAATCACACTGAAAATGACACAACTGAAAAACGGTGTCATAGGCTTCAACTTTACCAACGATGATGTCAAATATGCGATCTGTCCTCGCAAAAAGACTTCTATTTTCCACGCGTTAAAAGTCAGACATAGAACTGCCAGAGCGAGGCCTGTTAAAATCTGTCAGTGACGTTTCAAATAACCAACAGGAGGGGTTTTTGAAACTTGCTGTGTTTGTGAATGGGAAATACACAACCAACGCTCTGCAAATTGCCGTCACCTTTCAGAGTTACAGGGCAAAACCGGCCATTTTCAGTTGTGACCTTTGCCCGCTCTTGTATATTGCTCAAGTACAGTAAAATTAATACCAAAAGTCCGGATGAATTCTTTGAGAGATCCAAGCTAAGCACCGCTGGGTACCCGGATCCAGCTGGCTGCCCTTTGCAGCAGGGGGGCGTCGGAGATGTGGGCTATTGTGGAAGCAGCAATTCTGTACACACAGCAGAAGACAGGATCCTGCAGCAGATGCTGGAAGTTTCTTGCCAACCCTTTAGCCCGGAGAGGCTGGCTGAGCACTTGGAGATTTGGCCAGTTCTTGTTCCTGTTGAACTTAATAGATTTTGGCATCATTCTCGATGGGCAGCATAATCAGTCTTCCAGGGGGGTTTCTCCCACATGTGTGCTTAAGTCTGTGTACAAGCTCTTGAGTCAGTATTTTATCGGTCAGTCCTTTAATTGAGTTTGTACTTTTCAGACATACAAAATAAACATTGATTTCCTTTGTTAAATGGAGGGCAATAAACTGGGCTTGCATACTTTTATTATCAGGAAATAGTGTAATACTCAAAAGTCAAAAGCGTGCGGTTTAGTATGCTGTACATCTAACCCTGGGATGAAAACAGCCCATTATTGTTATCAGAAAAAGACTTTGCACAATAGTATTCATTTACATACATATTTACATTCATACATGAAGCAAGATGTGGCTAGCCCATAAAAATGTAGAGAATGATAAAGCAAGAGAAACAATATATAAAATGATAATCTTCTCCATCTACAGTATTCAGCTACATCTGTGTTGGATCAGAGTTTGGCTGCTGAGGATGAACTTTCAGAATATGTTGTTCCCATTTTTGGTTCTTTGGGGAATTGGGGAGCTTTTCCTCTGCATTTTCATGAGCTCTTCATTTTATATTGCAAAAAGATGAGCAATTGCAGAGTTATAATGTGGTAGCTGTTTAGGCAGGAGAAAATGCTATATGGCATTTTCTTTTTCACATATTTGCAAACTCCATGTGCCCACAAAGACTTGGGCAGAAAGCTCCTCAGCACATAACCATTAGATGGCTGGGAGGCAGTTTCCCTCCCTTCTCTAAAGTGGAAGAACTCAAGATGTTAAAGCCCGATATGTCACTGCAGCAGCCAAAATCATTAATTAATAGTTCCAACCCTGAGACTCCAGTATCCAAACATAGGCAGTCGGAGACTTTGCTGTCACACCAGAAATGGAGCTGGGCAGTCCCTCTAGTAGCTTTTAGCAGAAATGTCTATCAAGAGGCAAGGGTTGAATTAATTATAGAAAACACAAAAAGCCAAGAGTACAAATAGCTGGCTACATTTTGAGATTTTAAGACCCAAGACTCACAATACATCATCTGTTGTATAATGATGCTTTTTAATGCTTTTTAAATGCTTTTTAATGAATTCCTGTATAGTCCAGTTCTCATCCCACTTTGAAGAGCAATCGTTTACCAGGTACAGTCAAAGAGCTCATTCCTTGGCTTTTGTTTGCCATTGACATGACTTTGTGGCCAACAGCTGACCACATCCACTCAAGCCTTTCAAAGCGTGATCCTGAAGTTGAGAGATGGCCAGTTTCTGTGTGCTCGAGGGCCAACTTCATTTTTAGTCACACATTCACTGGCAGTTCATGTAACCTAATAACCCCTGCCCAGATCTGCAGCAGGCAAAGTTCCCTGTGGCCAGATTAAAAGCCATGGGGTTCTTAATTCCAGGTCTAGCTCCTCCTAGACCATAACTATATGTTTGATTAGAAAGCTGGATTTTAGTAACCGGGGCAGTGCACCGAAGACTATATCTAGGACACCCTACTTTGTATGGTGTAACCAGCCTGCGGTAAGCACAGGCTCACAGCAGTGATGCTGGAAGTACCACACTGCAGTGCCACTAGTGACAGGGTCAGAGTGGTTTAATCAGTAAATGTTTTCGTCATATCAGTGGGGGATTCTAGATCTGATCGTGCAGCCCAGGTAATGCTGTCTGCCCTGTCCTTTTTGCCCTGTTATTTTCACTTCTTTTGCTGCTGTGGGAGGTCTTGCTGGGATGTTCCTGATTTGGAGATTGGTGTTTGCATCATTTCCCTTCCAAAACAGATTTGCTCTCTCTGTTGTGGTAACCAGCGAGACATTATAGTAGTTCACATTTGTTTAGGTTTCTGGATTTTTTTGATGGTAACTACTTACACATCCCCTTTTTGTAGCAGCTGTTTTTCTGTAACTTGCATCTGTGGCATGTTTTTGAGGCCAGGAGATAACAGATTTGTTGCTGAATGTAGACATAATGTACGTTGTCAAGACTCATATGCAGTGAAAATCTGCACCCCTTCAGAATGCACCAGGGTTTATTTGTTTTCTCAGTTTAAACACCCCTCACTGATCACTTGCTGGCTGGAGTTTGGCACAAATTCTGTGGCAGGATCAAGGGAGCTGATAGCTCAGGAATATCTGAATCACTAAGTTTTGGGGGTCAGGGACGGGGGGGCGTTTTACTCCTACAACTTTTTTAAGGCAATAGAGTAAAAAATAGTAGCAGGCTGTTATTCTCTTTCTTATGCCACCAATGTTCAGTCTTAGCCAATCTATCCTGGTGAACTGCAGGACAGGGCTTTGGATACGTTCACATGGCAAAGCCACAGCACAAACCAGCCAGGTTCAGACATCACTTCAGAACTGCCTTCCCCTGCCCCTCTGGAAAAGAGTGACGTTCAGGCCTGACACCTGGGCAGCTCCTGTTGTTCGTTTGTCATATGAGGTTGTCCTCAAGAGCAGTACACAGGAGGACATGTGAGCAAACCTTGGTTTGCATCTACAGAGACTAGATCCAGAGATAGCACGCTGTGCTCCAGGTGACTTGCTTTGGAGATGTCCAAAGTGACTGGCACGGAAAGCAGCATGTGAGGGAAACAGAAGACATTCCCATATAACTCACACTATTTGACCCACTATGAGCTTGGATATCCCAGTTGACAAAACTGCGCTGAGCTCTTGAAGTCCCACATTGAACCTAACATGGTTCCCGGGGGTTTGGATACAAATCTCTCCCATCTCATTGGCACAAGGTGGCTCTGATCAGGGATGGGCAGATCAAGTCCCGTGTCCTTTCCACCCCTAAATGTGAACCATACACGGACAGAGCCTCCTCCTGCTTAGTTTAGCGTTTTGAAATCAGAGCATTCATGGGTTTCATTGCAAAAGTCTTCCTTGCTCTCCACCAGCTCAGGAGAGAGGGGCAGGAAAGGTCATCAGAAAGTATGAGAAAGGCAGAAATAATGGATTTTAGGGGAGGGTCTCCTTCACTAGGTCTACAGTTTCATTTACCCTGTCAAGACCCAAATCCTTCCAAGTGTCATGCCTTAAAAGGAAACCTACAAGGAGAAACACATATTTTTTTTTGCTTGGAATGGAGGATTTTCTTAAATTTAACAGTCCACAACATTTTCATTTGGTCCAAACCTGATTTCCTGATATTTTATCTATCTTCTAGAAGATGATCATATTTATTTCCTTCAAATCTCTCCTTTAACTTTAATCACTGCATTTCATACATGAAATAACCATTATAGCACCTGAGTGTGACTGAAGTCTCATTCCATATTCAGATGTCAAAAACCAGGATAAACCCATATTGCAAGTTATCAAAGGTAACACCAGTTACACTAACAGACTCTTGCCTTGATATGTGATTTTCTAAACAACAGGGATGTGGTAGATACCAGCTACCAGGACTTCAGTAAAGCCTTTGGTTAAGTATCACCAGGAAAATCTAATAAATTGGAGGAAATGGGTATTAATAAGGAACTGTCGATTAAGTAATTTTTCCAGCTAAAGAGAAAACACTGATTTTGCATTGAAAAGGGAAATACCAAACCAGCAGCACAAAAAGGAACTGCTGACTGCCCATGTCACATGGGGAGTTCCTCAAAGACGGATTTTGAGAAATGACAACTTCAGCCTACTTGAGTGAGAATGGACACTGATGGCATTCTATAAATACTTGGAAAGATAATGCCTGTGAGAGAGAAGAGCTATGTAAAAGCAATTTTGGCGGGGGAACAGATGAGGTTAACTGAGCACAGGCTGGGAATCAGGGGCTTTTTCACCATCTGAGCAGTACGGTTCTGGAAGAGCCTCTAACAGGCGAAAAACCCAACTAACTGCACCACCTATCGTGGCATTACCCAGGAGGGGGCTGTGCCATAGAGGGAATTATTTATTCCCAGATTCATGCCACTGTAAACACTTGCAGCGTGTGCCACAGAGGTGGCAGCTGGTTTTTGGCCCCACAGGTATCACAGATGGAAGCACCGTGGGGTGATGCTCCAGCTCCTCTTCCAGTGCCCTGTTGTGTGCACCAGCCTCTGGGCATAGCCACTGAATCCACCCTCTGGCTCCTGCCTCCTGCAGCACAGACACATCATGTCGCAGCCTCTAAAAACCTCTGAGAGAAAGTTCTCTCTAAAATAGAGCAAAACAGAGCTCAGGAATGCCAAAGGGGTAAAAATCCTCATGTGCTGCTGGCACTCTGGAGGCAGTGAAGGGCATGGTCCCCAGGGTAACTCGGAGCAGTCCCATGGCTGCTTCATGAGGATCTGCACAATGACAGCCCACCATCCACCCTTTCTACCTTCTTCCTCCCTCTGCTCTCCATCTTTCTTCCTCGGGGTGAATTCACCCAAGGGGATGAGGATGCCCAGCACAGGGATGATGCCTATCACAGAGAGAGACATGGGATTCTGGAGGGGCTGTTTTCAGCCTCCTTTGTGGTCCTTTCATCACCACGGGAGTGGTGCAGAGAGATGGAACGCGGCTGCACATCCTTCCCTGGCCGTGTGGAGGTAGGGCCAGCACTCCTTCAGGCTGGCTTTTTTGTGGGTGCTGTGTGCCTGGGAATGTTGGGTGCTGTTTGAAAGGGCAGGAGGAGGGAGCTTTCCCCGGCCCCTTTGCAAGGGTCACAATTTGACCCTGAAAACCAAAGAATGTGAAGTCAACTTGTGAGGATTAGAGATGTTAGGATTTGGATGTTTTTGAGTTTGCTCTACGCTTTAAAAATCCCACAAGCATGGAGGAAAAAAAACGCACCCATGCAGTCTGGAGCTCTTCTGGCTTCCAGCTCAGCTCAGGATGACTGTGGCACAATCGATTCCAGATGCCGAATTTCCGGCAGTGGCTGAAACACACACACACACACACTATTCCTCAGACATAATCCCAGACTACTACAGACGGCAGAGACTGGCAGCATGAGAAAGAGAGACATTACGAACTCCCAAACCCATTCCCCCTGGACCTGACTAGCGCGCAGGCTAGTAAATATTTAGGGTATTTTTAGGAGAGCATTAGTGGGATGACGTTCCCTGGCTGTGGTAGCCACGGAGGAGCCCAGCACGTTGCACCAGGAGCACCGGTTCAGAGAGTGCTCAGCAACGTCATTTCTAGCCCCGTGGGATGGCAAACAGGATCCGGATCAGGCCTCCAGAGGTGGAGCTCAGTGATAGAAGTGGCTGGTTAACCTGTTGCTGGCTGTAGGCAGAAAATTAATGATCTGATTCCAATTATAAATATTCCAGAGAGGGCTAATGATGATTAATCTGTTGTTACAGAGTTGGTCTTTTATGACTTGTTATTTATTGCTCGTATGACTGTACTCACTCGTGACACCTGTTCCTCATGGAATCATCTATCACCTATTAAATCTTTGTGAGTAATTTAGTAGGGTAACCATCATGTATAAATAATACTTATGTCGCTTTTTAATATGATGAATGACACGAGATCAATTGACAATGCATAACCAAAATTTACAGGACCAAAACCCCCAGATACATTTTACATCTTGCATTTTCTAAGGCTGCTGCCCACTATCAATAACAAGAAGCTCTTAAACCATAGCATCTCTCTGGCATGATGAGGCAGATCGTCTCTACTCCTCCCATGCAACACAAATCAGAGCCTCTGCAGCAGACAATAGACTCCAGGAATACCCACAGGCAAAGGCTCTAGCTGGGACTCAGCACAAGGTCAGAGGAAAGCTGATTTTATTAAGAATTTTTACTATGAAGATATAAACTTGCAATAAAATGTTAGCAACTGCTTTGGGCCGGGATTTTCCAGAACCTTAAAGGGCAAAAAGGTCCCCAAATCCCACCAAACTGGTACCCAGCTCTTACAGGCTTCTCTGAACAGCCCAACCTTCACTCTGACTCATTACCCATTCCACTGCCATTATTTCTTCATAAGCTTTTGTTTAAGTTATTGTGCTCTTAATTTCCTGTTTCACAATCCTTTAGTGATGCCAGCAAAATATATTAATTCAGATTTCTGGATTTGCATTGGAACCTTTAAAGGATTAAAATTAATCACAGCTTCTCATTGGCTAAAGGCGATCAAAGGTTTACTGCACACATTTCAGATTAACATTTCTCCCGACTGCCATTTGCCAAAGTCCAAGTGAAAATAAAAGGCAACTGGATCTTTACCAGACACGTAAATACTGGGGCACCACGTAAATACCCAAGTCCAGCACCAGCAGGTGAACCTCCATTAATCGCAGTGAAGATATACTGGCTGTGTAGGTGTTCGTCTCGATCCTGAGCAAGGAAATGTACTGACAAAAGTGAGACCGTACTCACTATGAGTAATGAACTCCCACAGCTCAGGTCTCTGACTAAGGGCTGCATCACCAGCACCATCACTATTTCATCGTAACTGAACCTTTTTTTTTTTTTTCCCTAGCAAGAAACCATTTCTCCCAATAGATGTATAAAAGCAGGTTAAGTGAGCGTAAAACTGGGCAGGAGGGAAGGATCTGTCAGCAGAAAGTTTGTGGGAAAGGCTTGAAGACACTCTGACATCAGGATTTACTTCTGACTTGACTCTGCCCCCAGAGCCTCTGTTACACAAGATTTCTCTATAGGCTGCCCAGGAGTTTGAAGGAAAGAAAAAACCCAATAGCTGTGAAGCATCTGGACTGCCAGGACCATCTATTGCAGAGTAATTCAAGTGCCTCCAATGAGCCACACAGAACAAAGGTGACTTGCCCAGATCACCCAGTGGGCCCATGGCCAAACTGGAGCCAGGATCCCAGCCTCCTAAGCCCCAGCCAGCTAAACGTATCTCCCGCTAAAAGATTTCTGTGGGCAAGATGGGTTGATGTAGGGTTCTTCAAATAGATTTTTGCCCCTGATTTATGCACAGTCCACCCTCACCAGTTTAGCAATGGAATGTAGCCCTTTTAGTCTCATTTCCATTGCAGATTAGCAAACATCTTAGAAAAGAGTCTGGTGTCAAGATGTTTGTTGGGGTTGGTGGTTTGGTCAGATGGGAATAAGGGAAGTTAATTCCCTAGAGGGGGATGTGTGTAGTCCTAATTCTTTCTTCTAACTGTATGTCCGGCCAGACAAATCCACAAACATGCAAGATGGTAACAACTTCAGCCAACAAAATTTTTCTAATTATTTTTCTGTGCACAAGACCCAGTGTTTCTGTACCTCAGATTCCATCCCAAGTGTGTTTAAGTTGATGGAAAGCCTCCCGTTGGCTGCAGTGGGCTCTGGGTCAGGGCCCTGGGACAAGAGGCTCCAGTGGTTCCATTTACTTTAGAAATTCCACCCGTGAGTGCAACTCCTGTTGGAGGAGTCCCATTCCCTCAACATGAAACAGCTCTCAGTGCTCTGGTCTGTTGTTCCAATCAGTGCTCCAGCCAGTGACATTTTGGACACATAAATAATTACCCTTTGGATTCTGGAGGCATCGCTGTCCCTGCCAGCCATCTCCTGCCCCCTTCTCTTGTGTTTAGCACTGGTCTATAGACCTTGTGTGAGCCTCAGGTGTTAAAACCAGGCCAGTTCCAAGGCCTGAAGTGGAAACTGGAAAACAAACCAAGCTAAATAAAATATCCAAGCCAGGCATTTTGTGTGTATGTAGCAACATGTGCTGTTATCCAAAAAGTCTGAAGTCTCTCCCATACTCTAGACAATGAGCATCTTTACTGATGATGGGAGTCATTCAGGTCATTTTCTGTTACTGTACCCAGCACTGAAGAATGGGGATCAAACACAAAAGAACCACTTATTTTCCAACCCAGTGAATATTTATAACCTCTGTTTCCTTCGTGGTGGTGCATGTCTTTTTCTCCATTCTAGGAAATGCCCTGGAAGGTGGTGAGTGTTGACTCCTGAAGAGGGGAAAGAACTCTTTTAGCTATTGCAGTTTGATGAAACCAGCATTGCTGGAAGCTATGAGTAAGTCCAAGATTGATACCTAATATCTGTCAAGATAGTCCAGGCAGCTCAGGGTGAGTCAACTCTTGTACTGGAAACAGTTGGCTGCCGGGTAGAAGGATGGGAGGGAGGGAGAGGTGGGGGCTGTGGTACTGGCAAGGGATGGGGGAACGTATCCTGCACCAGAAGATGCAGTGCTACAGCTGAAAATCTTCCTGCCCACCTTACTAAATTGGTGGTTGTGTTACTGCCAAGCTTCAGGCAGCCGAATTTACTTTGCTTAGATGCTGAAATGGCGATGCTGATCTCTGCCGGGTGCAGATGTAGCCTCAGACCTGAGTCCTGCCTGCAGTTAATCTGGCTTCAGCCCAGGCAGGTGGCCCGAAGGCTGGGCCCGAAGTGGGTTGCACTTGCCTTCAGCAAAGCAACAGGGAGGAAGGCGGATGGTGGTGGTATAGGTGGAAAGGAAGGGGTGGTCTGGCCATCCTGGTTTAGGTCCAGGTGGCATCAGGGGACAGGTATCGTCCCCGTGTTGGGGAAAGAAATGACGGCTGAAAGCGACCAGAGGGAAAAGCTGACTCCAGCAAAGTAAATGGTAAAATTTCTAGTGATTGCACTGCATTTCATAAAAATTTCACTGCATTTCATAAAGATTTCTCTGCCATGGCTAACATCCATGGCTATTAAAAGCCAGGTGTTCCACTCATTTTGAATAAAATGTGGCGGATATTTAAATTGATACAATTTGTTGCATTTATAGTATTAATAAAGCTAAAGCCTGTGAAAAGGAGGCATTTTGGGGAAATAAAATCCTTCTGAAAGTTTATTTAACACAGGACAGATGTTTCTTCTCCTACTGACAGTCATCAGTTCATAATAATGGAATTTGCTCCTTTTTTAATTAAAAAGGCTAGTGTTCGTTGAGAGGTGAATAATAATAGATGTTTGGCAAAGGAATATTAAAGTATATTTTTAAAGAGGTCTGTTTTATTTTCACACAGCTGCTCATAAGTCTAAATCTCTGAACTGACTCTGCTGTTTTCGTAAGTAAATATGATATAGCCCCTTATCTTCTCACTCTGGAAATGGCTCAGCTTCGAACACCCCGTTATGCAATTTCATCTGCTCGCGGATGGACGAATGTGGGTAATAGGGGCTGGTTTGGGTTGGATTCACTTCACTTACTGGAAAGCAACTGGAATCAATTTTCTATTCGAGTGCTACGCTTTGTCATTTGACATCAGGCAGAATCGTGCCACTTTCCCTCCGAAACGTCATACAGCAAAATGAGACCGATGCTTTCCAGCTTCAGGCTGAAAGAGCCTATTCAGTGCCCCCTTCCCCGGCAGATCTGCCTCACGGGAAGGAGTCAAGGCAAGCTGCTCCTCAACGTGTGTGGTCACTTTTCTCATGCGCTGGAGCAGAAGGACCATCTCAGAAGTTTGAAAAAAGAGAAGCCAAGCCAGGCTTGGCCAGTGCCGGGAGAGAGGGGAGAAGATAAATCTCCCAAGCCCATGTGAAGAGGCTTGGCTGGTTACTGGTGAGAAAACCAAGGGGGAACCAGTCCCTTGACAGAGAAGACAGGGGCCGAAGGGCTTGCGGAAGGGACAGGCACTTGGCTGGGGACTGAGAATCTGAATTATTGGTTGGATAAAGGGAAGAGATCCAGGGCTGATGGGCCTCCCATCAAGTTCTCCTGGAGAGGAAAAAAATCTCTCCAGAAATACTGCCCTGACCTCTCCCTGTGCTCCTGCACCCACCCGGAGCAGATCAGTCTCTTATCCAGTTCAGAAAGGGTTTTCCTCGGCACCCAGGATTCAATCCCATTAGTTTTTGTTTGGGTATTTTTTTTAGACTTAGGGTTGGCTAGAAAACAGCATTGCGTTTAGTGAAAAAACAGAGGTTTCAAATTTATTTTCTTTCAGCTTAGAAATGAAATTGAAACTGTTCAAGAAAATTAGCTGCCCCCAACTGACCCTAATAAATCTTCCAGCCAACTGGAGCCGAGGGGTTTTCTTTGCTTGCTTGGGTTTTTTTAGTAAAAAGCATAATCAAAACATTCTCAGTCTTTTTTCTTTTTGGGGGGGTTGAGGAGAGAAGACGGTTTCAAACTTTTTTAGCCACTTCTAAAGAATTCAGATGTCTGGAAGTTAACACATTTCCTTGGTGAGGGTCAGCTTTCACCCCAGCCGGAACCAGCTGTGACTGCAGTTAGAGACAACAGATTGTGACAGAAATGCCCATGACAGATGGCCCATATTTCTCTCTCTGTATGTATGTATGTATGTATACATACCAACCCTTACATTCATCCACCTTTGCAAAATGTTTTGTGACCCACCCAGATGAATGCCCATGTTTTAAGAGCAAAATATTACTATTGCTTCGATGTGGCAGGAAAACAGCTTTCCATCTTGAGAGCTTTCTTAGCTAATGTGGAGCAAAAATAATTTAACTGCTTTCTAGAAGCGCGGAAAATAATTACACTCAATTTCACCAAATTCCTAGGGAAAAAATATTTGGGTATTTTAACAGCTTTTAAATAAATGGACTGCCAACTGCAAACAGCTGAGCTCCAGAACAGAGAGCTTGGCTCACAGTGGGAACAAGCCCAGGGCTAACTGCTAATGTGGCTTTTATTCACTGCTTTTTTTCCAGGTACGGCTGTCATCCAGAAAGATGATAAACTCTAACACCTTATAATTATTTCAGCAAAAACAAATTGGAACAGCGCATCTGAAATTAAAGGGTACCGAAAAGATGGAAAGTGTGGTGAATGTACTTTCAATACCTCTTTCTATTGTTCTTCGAGGATAAAATTCTCTCTTCTCTACAATTATATGAAGTGAGAGCAAATCTGAGAACTCCCACAACTACTGGACGCCCTGTGTGTCAGCAGTCACTTGGGCTGGGATGTGCAGAGCAGATTCTGAACTGTTCTTCTCCCAGGCTTATCACTGGAGCTGAGCTAGCTCTCAAAAAATATTCTATTTACATTTCAATCCTCAGCTGCACATCAGAGAGCCTCTCACAAGGTCTGGCGTGTTCCAGCAACTGCAGCCCATCACATGCATTTAAAAATGCAAAAAAAAAAAAAAAAAAAAAAAAAAAAGATAAGAAAAGCTGCAGATGAGATGCTGGGCTGGGAATCCGGAGGCTTTGGTGCTGCCAGAGACCTGCCAGGCGGCGTGGGGAAGCACTTCCCCTGCCCCATGTTCCCCTTCCACTCTTTGCTTCATGTGCTTAAGAGCATGAAGCCTTTGGGAAAGCGGCGTGTCTGCGAGGCCGTACGCAGTATGGACCACTAAGCAGCTACGCTCTCCTATCGAGCTTTTTAGGCACCAGTGAAATATCAACAAGAATAAATTGGCTTAGACAGCAACAGACAGCAACCCTCCCCTTCTCTTCATCGCCGCCAGCCGTGTAGCAAATGCAACCTAAAGTCTCCGCAGCACCTTCCCAGACCCAAAAGTCCCCCCGAGCTGCCCTGAGCCCCGCGGGAGCTGGCTCTGGCAGAGGGTTCTGCAGCTGCGCCGGGAAGGTCAACAAATTCCGACATTTGTTCAAATAAAGGCTCCAATTCATTTGACTGCTGTGGTCTCTTATGGCTTCCTGAAATGGTGTGGGGGGCTACGTATGTGTGTGTGTGTGTGTTCATGAAAACATGCCGGTAAAAAGCCAGATAACATGCTTTCATTGGGCAGAAGGGGTATTCAGCATAAGTATTTTTCCTTGAGGGGCTGCTGTACTGCAGAGAGCAAGGGATTGAGAGAGAGGAATTTAAGAGATACCTCTATTCATTTCTGAAAGAGGAAAGGAATTAGGATACAAAATGAAAGCTGAAGACAGGATTACGGCAGATGGAAATAAAGGGTACGCACGTTGAGTCAGATGCCTTATTCCTAAAATCTTCTCCAATATTTTTAAAACAAAGTTAATGAAAATGTTTTCAGCCATAATTCTCTTCAGATCTGTTTTGGCTTTTCCCATGAGCTGTAGCATGCCCCATGGCAGACCTCATTATTTTTGAGAAATGTGAAGGCAAAGTGATGTATTAGGTACATCAGGAGCACTAAAGCTCAAAACCTTACAGGACTTTTCTTGTAGCAGAACCTCAGAACATCTGTTTATTTTGTCACGTCCAATTGCCATGGAGATGTGAACACCCTGTGTTATTCACAGGAAGATGACATAGCTATTCTTCTGCAAAACAGAAATTGCTTTTTAAGTATTTCCAATCATAAATCAGGAAAACACCCTAAAATCCCCGTTCCACCCATGGCCCATACTACCACACCCTATTCTGTCAATTTAAAATAAATGCCTGTGATAACCTTAAACCCAATTTGGATGTGTCCCGCACTGAGCACGTCAGCAGGACAGCTTGCCTGTGGACCTCTGGTGCTGCCACAGTCTTTCTTGGAGTGAAGCAAGGCACGGGCAGCCCGGCTGCAGAAGCAACACTCCTCCTGGCAGAAAGCATTTCTGCCTGAAATTCAGATATCGACCATTCACAGTGAATACAACAGAGCAACCCACCAGACCGTGACTCTTCTTGAACAACCTGTCTGGGAGGCAATTAATGCGTTTTAAGGAAGACCATTATGATTTCTCTCCAAGCAGAAAGCTGTTAATGGAAAAAAATACATGCAGTCAGATGAGCCAGTGTCTAAGCTCTACCCTGCATTAAATCTTTCACATCTGTCACTGACTGGTTATTTTAGCAATAATGTCATGTTAAATGCCAGAGGCCCAGGGATTTCAGCCCCAAAGTGTAGTCAATGAGTAACCCCATCGCAGACCTGCCCATGCGCTGCCATCCTGTGGTTTTCCTTTCCTTTTCCATCTACCTACCAGCATCCCTCTGCGTTTTCTCTCTGTCCTGCTGGCAGGAATGCTGGTTCCTCTGACACCTGCGTGTCCATCCAACAGCAATAAACCTGGAAACCCCACTGACAGGTGCGTTCTGCCTTCTCCTCCTTCTATTCATAGGAGCATGAGAGGTGAAAGAAGGACAACTGAGATACCATCAGCAAGTGACACATATACTCTCAGATCACAAACTGTTGGCTTTGTCCTTTTGGGAACGTAGCTCCTTCAAAATACATGGAAATCTGTCTAGAGATCGCAAGCTCTTCTGCAGAAACCTCCTTTTTCTGGTTTCCTTTTGTACCCCACTCTCCGTTGCCTCAGCATGAGTTATATTTTCCTACTTGCATTATCTAAATAAGTGGATGTCCCATTTTTTTATTTAAAAGTCACAAAATTATGCATCTCTCAGTCTGTCATTGAGGTATGAGATGATGTTGACTGAGGCACCACCAGTGTTGGCTGCACACACAACGGCATCTCAGGGAACACCGACACACTGCTCTGAAGTGGCTTTGTGAGCTTTAGTGGAGGATGTATCACTGCTGGGTCCCCCAATCTATTTGGATAATTAGAACTCAGCTGTATTGGGAATTAATTCAATGCCTCCGGCTCTTGCAACATTACAAGGACAATTGCCAGGCACAAGGTTTTCCTTTATAAAACATAGCTTTAGTCTCATAATCCCAGCCTGATATTTCACCCTCCAGCTATTTCCCACATTTTATGATTAAAGTAGGCTTTCAATTAACTTGTTATATGGATCAGATGCCACCTGCAGATACAAATACAAACAGGCAAAATGGAAGGTTGCTCAGAGGCTGGAGAAAAATCCCACGCTTTATCACTTGTTTAAACCCTGTCAGCCTGACAGAGGATGGAGGCTGTTGCTGATGGCTCTGGAGGAGGTGACATTTAGTTTTATGTTCTTCCACCATTTAGCACATCTTCCAGAAGCACCGGCACTGCTGACGTCTATAGTACTATGGGACACAAAAGGGATCATCCTACAGACAAGTGACTTGTCCAATGGAAGAAGAATACAAGCATGTATGATTATTCATTCTAAAGACATTTTAATAAATAAATTTGAGTCTCTTTCAGATTATTTTTCTGCAGGATCTTAGCAAGCATTGGCCTTCTTGTGCTCCCTTCCTGTATGTATTGGCAAGCGACAGGGAACTCCACTCTCCTACACCTTCACATCATTGGGAAAGCAACTGTTAAAGCCTAAAATTCCTGGCTAATAATCTCAGAATAAAAACACACATTGCAGCAATTCCAGCTGATATGAATTCCAGCTGATATGACATGAAGCTGACCTATCTCACTGCAATTTCCACTGGGAAGGCTGCAGTGAGATATAGTGGGGTTTGCACAGCGTTAGCTCTTCCTATGGCAGATGTGGCCAGGGGCATTGCCAGCTGAGCTCATTAGAGCCTTCAGTGGTGATGCAGAAGAAGAATTGCATAACTCCATGAGATAACTTATCTATTCTTCTGGGAGAGAGAGCGGGAAGGTTTTAGAGGCAATGTAATATTTTCTAGCAGAGTTCAATCAGCGGCTCACAAATTTTTAACATTGTATAGACTAAGTGGTCTGGAAGTTGTAAACATCTATATTCTCTTTTGCAACCTACGTATGCAAAAATTGTATAATTAGGGATTCACTAAGTTAAGAAGGGTTGAATCCCATCTCTCAGTGCTTTAACTGCCAGTTACCACCACAATGCAAAGGAGCACGTGGATTTGAGCCCCGGTCTGCAACTACGCCAAGTAACCTGCCATGAAAAGATGATCGCAGTCAAACGAGGGATCTGTGCGTGAGGGAGCATTTAAGGTCAAACCCAACGGGATTCTTAAAGTGGAGTAATACCCTAATTACCCCAGAACTACCTTCACACACCAGGTTTCAAGCTATTTATAACATAGTTTAGCCTTTATTCATGTAACTTTCTGGCAGAGACTGCAGGAGAGCATCGAGTAATTTGCCTTCAAGACAAATGTGTGGATGATTTTCATGCCTTGGCTTTGCTTTCCAAGATTCCCAAGAAGCAGGAGGAAGAAGATGGGCCCTCAGGGGCAGCTCAACCTTGTCAAGCCCTGCACCACTCCGGCCAGGCTGTTCTTGGTGCAGGAGATGGCCACTCTGGGACATCTCCAGGATCACCAAGGGCTCTTCACCCACTCATGTCCACAGGGACCTGGGTGAGGCTTTGCCTCATACAGATATGGGTTTGCAGATGACAGGGGCTGCTTGGCACCTCTAGTGGCGCCACTGGGTCCCTGCAGAACTTTTCTTGACTTAGTCCTGAGTTTAACCCAGCAAAATTTGGCCTTCTCGGCTCTGAAAGTTTTGTGCACAAGCGGGTTTGGTGCCTGCCATTCCCTGCCCGCCTTTCACAGGTAAGTCAGGGTCTCGCATGACGTGGGACAGGGAGGTGACGGCTGCCAGATAACCCAGTTACCCGTCATAGGGTCGCTTGTGTTTGCCACTGCGTGCACGTGTACATTTTGCTCATTTACAGCATATTCAGGCCCAGCAGTCACAATTAGGATCAAATCAGGATCCCGCTGTGCTGAGGAGTGTGTTTGTTTGGAGAGCTCTAAATTTATGAATGATGAGAGCTAGGAGGATGGATAGCATACAATATAATAATGTTTTTAAAACATCCAGCACTTATGGGGTGGTTTTTTCCCCAATTAATACTAACTCTCGTTCTTTGGCTTTTTGCTAAACAACCACTAGCTAGTCAGTCAACTGACTGCAGCAAAACTAAAAATCAGAATGGGCTCTGAGGGTAAAGAGCCTGGTCTTCTGAGTGAGGCCAGGGCAGGGAATCAAGGTACAGGAGTCAGGAGAGAGGCAGGGGAAGGATCTGCCACGTTGATGAGAAAGGGCTGTACCACTTTTGGAGCAGGCACAGTGCAGGGCAGAGAATAGTGACAGAAGAGGGAGGTGCTGGTTTACAAAAGCCCTGGCAGATGGGTAGGTACATACATGAATCAAAACACCTCCAAAGATTTATTAAGAACCTAAGGAAAGACTGTTAGTTGAAAAGGAGGTATTTACCCCCAAATAATCTTACTTTCAAATGAGATGGAAACAAAAGAAGAGCTTAGGAATTACTATTAAGTAATAAAATGCTTGTAACAGGGTCATAAAAGTCACCCAGCTTGCCTACAAAGGCAGCTGTGATAACAGTCGCTTTTACTTTCCATTTCTTACAAGTGACTGAATGACTGTAGAGAATCAAGTGCTCTGTGTAATGCTCCACTTTGTGGTTGGCACAGTCGAGCTGAACTTTTTAAGGAGCGTAATGTCCTCTGTGGGGAAGCTCTGCAGTGCCTCACCAGGGGAGCCAAACCGCAGGGCACGCCAGCCGCCTTCCTGCTGGTGGTGGTTATTGGGAATCAGATTCCAGTAGGCTCGGGACACCACAGGAAATATCACACCAGGCATCTGTCCTGTGCCACTTTGCAAAAGTCATGGGCAACCTGATTTCTAAAAGACAAACAGTTTTACACCATTTGCTTCTCCACTGTCTTCCAGTGACACTTTCTCCCAGGTGCTGGGAAGCAAGGAGTAGTCCCCTGGAGTTACTATAGCTGTCTTGGGGAGTGGTGCCAAAGAGACACAGCACATTATAGTGCCCTTTCTAATATTGTTAAATGCACAAGAACCACCTGTAACAGAGCTATCAGCATTTCAATCGATTGAAATGATGCTGTAAAGGCAGCTATTGATTAGAGGGAAGAAACAGGTTTGTATGAGCAAAGGCAAAACCAATGATGACTGAGTTGGCATTCAGTGCGGGTGTTTGTTCAGCTTAGACCACTACCACCCCTGGGAGCAGCCAACACTCCTGCTTTCTGGGTGCAGTTATGCCTACTGAAGCTCAGGTATCTTTACTCCACAGCTGTCTGTTGGACTAGAACATCTGGGCTGATGCAGAAATCTTCTGATGAATTCTGTGGGTTGGGTTACAAAGCAGGGAAAAATGACAATTGCTTAGTTCCCTGTAACGTTTTCAAATCAACTTTCTGTATATTACTAAGCTACATATGAGGCAACTGATCAGTTCTGACTGGGAAAGGCAGGGGTTTGTGTGTTCATCTGTTACTGGTGATGTAGGAAGGAAAACGTCTGCATCGGTTCATTCACCTCCATGAGCAACAGCATAAATCAGACACTACGGAGCGGGCAAAACTTGTATTAAAAATCTGAGGATTAGGTCATATCTTACACAACCTCTTTTATCTTTTAGTGCATTTAAAAATATGAAGCAATCCTTTTAATCATTAATCTTTAAAAAAAAAAGCATCTCTTTTATATCTCTCTATAGTGGAAATCAGTTAGAGCTAGAAACAGAAATGCCATTTTTTTAGCAACTTGGTTATATGGAACATATACGGAACATCTCTTTTCCTGTGCATAGCAGTACAGCAGTTGAAAAACAAAGGTCTCTTATGGACAAGCTACAGGCCCTTTAAAATACTGTCAAACATTTCTCCTGCCAAATGAGAATAATTTTGCACCATATAGTATAGTGTAATACACCCAACGAACACGCCCTATGACGCATCAAGTAATACTGCGTCATTACCAAAGTTACTGGAACCGATGCTTGAAGAATTAATTTGTTTTTAAAATATGCTCTTTTACCCTGCAGTATCTGCTTTTTCAATCTGACCTGAAGGGGCAGTCTGATAAATTTCGTTTGAATTCAGCCAGCACAGCACCAAAGAGGACTTTCTTTTTCAGAAGGACTTGAATGTTTCCATTAAATCATTTTTTTTCTTTCCTAGAGGCCTTTATAGCCGCGCAAAGCACTCCAACACCTAATTTTAAGTACACAAGCACTTTCAATGAGATCAATTAAATTATTCATGTCTATTGCGTAGCCACTGAAATGCTTTGTAGGGCCATGATGAGCAGCTACAAAGTAAGTATGAAGCAGATCCTTTGATCTGAACCTACACATCCTCACACTTGGAGAAAGCAGGATTGAGACTGCAGTCTGGTTTTCAGTGATAACTGACAGAATTCCTGAAATCTCCCATCAAAAAAAGGGTATTTTTGCAGCTTGACTTTATTACTGCTGGGGTCTGGAGCAGATCTCCCCTCTGCATTCCTGCATGATAATCGCCTCCGTTCCCTCTGGACATCTGCAGCCTGGGCTGCTCCTCCTTCGCTTCCAACTCTTTCGTGGTGTTGAGCCAGAAGGTTACTTCACCTGCTGCATTATGTTATGATTTTCTTCATTCAGTTCTGTGAAGACACAGTTTGCAGCAGGGCTAGTTGTGTTCCTTAGTGGCCGTACAAGCCCCCAGGGATGTACACGAGAAAAATGCACAGAATAAAATCCCCTGAACCATTCTGACCTCCACAAGCATCACCTAAGCATGACAAACACTTCAATGAAAGCTATTTAATATGAAAAAAACACAGACATGGCCCGAATCTGCTCTCTGGCTGAGAAGCTTTTTTTCTAACAAAACAAGACTTACAGGATCTGGCCTCTGTAGGGGAACTGGTAACAGAATCCTCCCAGAAAGGAAAACCTTTTCCTTCTGGCTGGACCATACTAACCCCACAAATCTATAGTAAAAGCTCTAAATACATTTTCAGCTTGCCGTCGCCCAGATCCACTTGGGAGCAGAGCAGATTTACAGTTTCCTTAGGTTAAATGTTTTTCAGCTGGAACCTGCAGACATCAAAGGTCAGTTGATGGTTCTTATCAGGTTTAATGGAGTTTTCCCTGGGAATCTCCCAGCAGGTTACTATATCTCCACCATGTGGGGTGGAGTTGCTCTGTTTACTAATGTTCTCCTTAGCCCCCATCTACATCTAATAGCAAGACACTGTTTGTGAGATATTGGCTGCCTTGGCCAACAGCCAGAGAACTAACCCATGACATCCCCAGTGAGAAGCCAGAGCAGCAGGAGCAGGAGCTGATGTACAACTTTGCTAAGCAAGTGAAGGAGACAGCCTTTAAGCTGCTCACCCATCAGTCATGTTATGAACACCACGTTCTTTGCCAAAATTAAGTGAAGCATCCCTTTAGTCTCTAGGCATGCACACTTTTCTCACTTTGGCTAGAAAACAATGTCAAACGGCAGTCAAGGGAGATGGTGAATTATTGCACAATGGGAACCACCAGGGAGGGGGGTTGAATGGCAGAACTTCCCAAATCAGAGAAAAACATGTATGAGCTCAGCTGGACTTTTAGACTGAAGTGCCTCTGTTCCTGAATGAGGCGCTGTGACTGGTCACTGGGCAATTTTTTTATTTTTTTTTTAAAGACACAGCTTAGGAAAAAAGTTAATATCATTTATGCCACAAAGCAAAACCAGAAAGATTGTCCCAGTCCCACCTTCATACCAGTGTTTATTCACAATTCAGGTTCTTCTGCTGCAAGCCATAAAAGACACCTTACAAGGCAAGGATTTTGTTTAGTAGACCCTGGTCCAGCCCCCAATGCCATCAGCCTCAAGCATGAGAAGATGGAGGGGAGATTCAGGTTTTAGATCCTGTTTACAGAGCTGGGCACCATCCTGCACATCCGCATCCCTTCTGCAATTAATAGCATGTTCCCTGTTGCACTGAAATGAACTAAGAAAGAGCTGACCAGCCTGTCGGGGACATCTCTAATAGAGTGAGCCATCTGCACTCCTACAACGGGTGGTTCCTCTCACGTCACCACAGTGAAGGTTACTGGCAGGACACTCAGTCTACATTAGGACTTGTTCCGAGAGCTTTCCTATCATCCCGTCCTGAAGGGAATTTTACTTATAAGCACTGATATTTCTGCAAGCACCACCCTTCAGAAGCAGAATGTTGCAATTACACGTCAGAATCTGGCTAAGTTTGACCAATAACTTCATATCAGGTGCTACTTCTACATTCACTTAAAAACAAATTAAGTCATCACTAGCAACCCCCCTTCTCCTCCACTTAAAATGTCTTTCACAGGATCACTTACTCGCTAGTAATTTTTTTTGCTGTAAACTTTACAAAAATAACTTAGAAATATGCAATCTCATTGAGGAACCATTCCTGCTATTGACATTTACCGTGTGATTTACCAGCTGACTGGGACAGAAAATTAATATCCACTTTTCTGAAAAAGTTGGGGTTTGGCTCAACTACAACTCTGGAAAACGGGATGACTGAAGCTATAATTCATCTTCTAGATTATCCAGATGAGAATTAATGCAGTTTTACCAGTAAAGGTTTAATGAAAGAAAAGGTAATGTTACCACATACTGTAATAAGCACCTGCCTGAGACAGGTTTGCACTGAAAAACAGATGACACAGTGACTACAGAGTATCGAGAACTAATTTAAAATACACAGAACAAATTTCTGGAAGATTGGAAGTCCAGCTAGTTTCTTGGTGAATTCTTACTTTTTCTACATTTAAGTTGGGAACAGGATCCCAACCTGCTGCTGCAGAAGAAAAGTTCTGGCCTGTCAGAATCAAGACATAAAAACCCCAAACACAATTTAATTACAGTAGGCTTATAGTTCAATCCTGAAAAAATCTAAACAGTTCACAACAAGCAGGGTAAAGTTGGATCACATATTCTTGTGACAGCATCCATTTCCTATAGCATAAAATGCTGACATTTCTGCTCTCCCAACTATAAGTAGATGCAGACAAATATAATAGATTAGACGTATAATGTTTTTTACACGACCAGCCACACCTGAAAATACATGCCATGAAGGAGGGTTAAGCCTCCTGGTACATGTCAGCTGTGCTCTGGCCCAGGTCTGACTAGGAAAGAAACCAGTCGTTATCCCAGTGGCCAAACTGCAGATGTTCTTGTCCAGATGTGGGCACTTTTAAGGGCAGCCTGAAAGCAATTATAAACCCAGTCAAATGAGAAACCTGAGGTTAGAGCACCTTATTTTCATTTAAGACATTTCATTGAAGCTCTCCTTTTGAGGCTACAGCAGACTGTTATAACATGTAAGTTAATTATGAAAGTCCAGTTATTAAACAAAGAAAAAACAAGTTTGCACCTTTATTGGAGACGAAAAATTTCCAAAGTGAGTAGTAAACAAAGTGTCTGTACTAAATAAAATCACGGGATGAATGTATTATAGGCACATGAATGAACTGGGCTGAACGCTTCAAAACCACGTCTGCTTCTTTGTCCAGTCCCATGCAGACATTCTCACCAGGCCAATACAACACACCACCTAATCACAAAATTTACAGGAATACTTGTCTGAAATAATTTGCATTGCTCTCGTTGGTGTACAGCTCGGAAGGAAGAGGGCCCTGTGCATTTTACCTGCCAGCTGGAGGGCAGACTCAACCAAGTCTGTTTGAATCGCTGCCCTGGCTATAGGCACACCTCTTGGGGAGGATTTTGGGCTGAAAGAGACTCTTTCCTTCCAGCAGCACTGCTGGCTCATGAAACTGGTTTAATTCGGCGTTCCCGTGCTGATTCACACAGTGTCGGAGCTCGCTGTTTTTCCCAGCCCGGTGTCCTGCTTGCTCAGCACGACCTGTGCTTCCACAGCAAAATTATCCTGCACAGAATTACAGAGTCAAGCCAAGACAAGCTCTTTCAGTAGCAAGATGAAGGAGCTCACGGAGAAGAGGTGTCTGTAGAAATGTCAGGGTGGAAGGGGAGGGCTTTAGCTTTCATGGAAAAACAGTACAACTTGGAAGCCAGCCAGGCACTCTTCCTCTCTGGAAGCGATCTTCCCACCCTCTGCACCTTTTTACAAAATAAGATGAAGCTTTGCAAAGCCTAATTCTTAAAAAAAAAATAAAAAAGTAATGAAATGAACGTGTGCTACCACCTGCTGACCGTTGTTTGGAAGAGCAGCCTCCTCAGCAGGCTCTGGGCCTGGATGGTCTCCACAGCTGGAGGCCTGGTGTCCTGCTCCACACAGCTCCAGGCCCTGCAGGGACAGGGAATGGCCACCCTCAGGAGAAAGGGGTCGAGGTTTTGTTGAATTTATGAGTATGTTTAATAAAAAGCAACATCCAGGACAGAATTAGGAGACGAGGTGGAAGGGAAGGTCAAAAAGGTGGCCACCCTGGAGCAGTTTCACGCGAGTGTCAGCTCCATGGACGCATGTGGAGGCCACCAAGATGGAGAAAGCAGCTCCATAGACCCAATCCTGGGCTCTCCTGGGGCCCACCATCACCCACCGGCACACCACGGATGGACTGCTGCCCTTACAGCCAGTCATTATGGCAAAAAAGCGCCAAAGGTTCACCAAATAAATACAGGCTTAAATAAACACATTTCTGTACAGGTCACTTCACTTCCACACATCCCCACCAGGTCATCGACTCCAAACTAGCAACACGGATCTGAAGCAATAAATCATCTCAGGCTGGCAAGAATAACAGCCCGGAGCTCACAAATACAAAGAATGCATTTAATCTTTTTCCGTTGCTGTGGTAAGCAAACAGAGTGTGCCTGGCACATTAGGCAGCAAAGGTCCAGGCTCTTCTTGTGTTAATGTATTACCCATAATTATTTGTAAAATCCAATGGAGACCAGTGGAGTCAGTCTAGGTACTTAGCCATTCACCTCAGCCAAAGGACTTGCAGGAATCGTTATCCTCCCAAAGTCTTGAGGAATACAGAATTAAAGGAGAAAAAAAGATCTGCTCTAATTGTTGTAACCAGAAGCACATACGTCCTGAACCCGTAGTTACGTGTGAGATCTTACAGGAGAAAAAGAATGGAAAAAACTTCTGCACATATCAAAAATCCGCCTTTATCCCCTCAGCCTGTGCAGAGGCTTCTGTGTTTGTAAGGCCCCTGAGGATCAAAGTTACACATCTCAAAGTCTTCACATCTGCTTCTTTTGCAACATGTCACTGGTGCCAGTGGTCTATGGTGCCTCTCATCCAACACCCTCAAAACGCCTCTACAACTAATTAATCAAGTACACTGTTTTACAAAGGTTAAACAAACCAGTCCCTCACATACAATGTTATATAGCTGAGCAGCAAACTTCAAACACCAACTCAGTGCAGAACACGTTACGGATTTGTCTTGAACAGCTGATGTGATCAGCTGTGCTGGCAGAGATCACACATTGAGTGTTTACGACCAAGAAATTGGGAAGGCTGTTTGTCTTTTCCAAGCACATGTATGAAAATAAAGTGTGGCTAAATTTAATTAATAAATTAATCAGATGTAATATTTTGATCAACTGCAACAGAAGGTTTGATTGCAGGAGAGATTTCACCAGTAACTTCCCTGGCCTTCCCAAGCCCGTTGCAGTTTGCTCTGAAAGCAAACTTCTGCTAGATTGGTTTGGAAGTAATCATTTCTATAAACATGTTTACCCTAGTTTAATCTGAAACTGTTCCTGGTCAGCCAACGTGCTGCAACAGTAGCTACCAAGGAATAAAAAGGCCAATTCAGCATCAGTGTAAAGTAGAAAGCAAAAGGGTACACAGAGAAAAAGCAAAAAGGGGAATAAGGTAATGGCAATCCAGGCTTTACAAATACGTTTCAAAGGCTCTTCTCTTACTTTCCTTCTGCTGTAAAGAGAAGAAAGAAACAATCTATGGTGAAATAAAAATGAGCAAAGGAAGAAAATAACATGTGTGCTAAACCCATTTTTTCCGAAACCTCGATGGCATTTCCCTCCACAGCACTCCACATCTCTCTGTAGGCTTGAGCCAGCGAGTGGATGCTGGGTTACTTCGCTCTCATAGCATGAACTTGTACTCCTTGCTATTCTCAATCTGTCACATTCAACAATCACATGCGAAAATGACTCAAGCTGCCAGTTGTCTGCTTGTTGTGCTCGTTGAGCATTTGCCAGTTCCTCAGGAGCAGGCTTGATATTGAAAGCCACACTTTTGGAAACGTGATTTACCCTGAGGCTGCTGCATTAGGCACAAACATTTTGATTTTTATCCTACAACTTTTTGGGTTTTCTTTTAATCTTGCAGCCTGATATTTCTGGACGCAGAGGAAACAACGGCAGGTCAGATCGGTGGCTTGTTCAACCTGGCATTTCTCCCCAACTGAAGGCATCTATTCAAAGTGCCTAATATTTTGAAAGGAGTGGAAAAACTCCTAATGCACCACACCAATCACCAGCTGTAAATGTTGGACAAATTTTCTTCCTGTCTCCTTCAGTGATCACCTGAGAAACAGGCAATGATTTCCATCTTTTTCTGAGCAAACATGGTTTCGTTGTGCAGCCTTTGAGCCAGCATGGCTACAGAGACTGAGCCAGCCTGCTCCCCTTTGCAGCAGTGAATACCCTGCGTCTGTTCAGCCCACCGAGGTCTCCCTGTCCTTGGAAACAAACTTCTCTTCATACTCTCAGCTCCAGTGTCTGTCTTCAAAAAGAAATTACAACACCAAGGACACGTACTGTAGCCTCCTCTGACTATAGGGGCAGCCTATGGTGAGGAGCTCCCAGATGTGTACTGTACAAAATATGCCCACACTTATTTAGGTGAATCCCATCCCGGGGTGTCCCAGAGCAACGGACCTGGCTCTGCAGCAGGGAAATGATGTAATATGTGGCTCCATGAGAAGCTGCTGAGTTTTACTATTTAATTATTTTGGCTGTGTTGGTGTTTCGCCCACTACTATGTTGTCCCCCCTCTCTCCAAAGCTGGTGTCCTAAGGAAAGTATTTTGTTAATTCAGAGAATATGAAAATACCCACACAACTACTAGCTAAATTTATTCAATCATTCTGTGGGTTTTTTTGTAACTACCAAATAAATAATAAAAAAGAATATTAGCACCTATAATAGCCTCATGATTTTTCCCACACTAGAGACTGTCCTTAGCCAAAACTCTTCCGATAAATAATGATCTCCTGTACAAAGCCTTCAGCAATGAGGACACTTAACATCTTGGAAATGTGCAACAGGTAGCAAAAGGAAGACTATGTACAACTGTAATTGGAAATTGTATGAAGTCATTTACTGTTATATAAGTACAATTTGTGCCTAAGGTTTGATGCAAAAAATAAGAAAACCACAAAGATTGATTCTAAAAGCTTCATGCAACCATTTTATTGTTATTCAAAGTAATTAAACTGAGTTACTAATTTACAAAAAGTAAACAATAAATCACTCATTCTGTCTCACAAATATCAAAAGTAAGGTCATGGGAATGATAAAAACAGTTTGCAATGTCTTCCAATAACGTAGCAAATGGACTTTTTGTTCAAGAAGCCTCCATAACTTCCCCCAATTACACAGACAGCTCTCTGAAAGCATACGGTTTGTGTAAAGCCTGCACATACCATATGCACATATCACTTCACTTGCCACTGAAACAGTTGTGTCATGGGTGGAATGTGGCAACTCTACCCACACACGGTAATGTGATACAACAGATGAAGATAGTGGAAAGCCGTGAAACTGCATGGAGAAATTTAAGTAGATTGAGTCCATCTCTACTTCAATGGGAATTAGATCAGGCCCCAAATGAGAATTTATGCATGACAGCTGGATTAACATATATATTTCCTCAAAGATAGTACCTTTATAAGCTGAAGAGCTCCATAGTGTTGCACTGGAGCATTAGTTGATTTTTTATTAAGAGAGAAACCATCATTTTGTAATTCATGGTAATTTCCTCCAGGACAAAGGTCTCCTTAGCTGTCTCTTTTGAGTCCTGATCCTCCTTAGTTTGCAAGGTATGAGACTGCAGCAGGGACAGGTTAGTGTATATTTGAGTTATAGTCTGCACACATTCTGGTTCGTGAGTAGGAAACCGTGCAAGCGTAAGAGACCCAATTAAGTTAAAAGTTCAGCAGTCTTCCATTTCAGTGAACTATCAGGTAGCAAATGATTATAGTATTATTGCATTTTTTAACACATGAAAAACTGCACACCCTCTTTTTTTTTTTTTTTTGAAAGCCATGCCCAGGCGGCAGCACCCTGCCTGCCTGATCCGCGGTGTGAAATCCTGGCACTCCCAAAGGCTGGAGCTTCCGAGCCGTGGTACAAAACTACATCAGACATGCAGTGCCACGGCAGGGGGAAGCTTTACAACGCAGGAGCACAGATGGGATCAGTTTGCAAGTAAATATGTTTCTGTTGCTAGAGAAAAGCGTAGAGAGCAACAATGAATAAAGATGAAAAATAAGATGCTGACAGAAGGGAAAAATCCCCCACCAAAGGGGTACAAAGAGAAGAGGATGTGGTAGAAAGGACCAAAAAGCTGGATGGGTAGTTTGGGCATCTGGCTTTGCACTAATGAGAATCCTCCTGTCTTACATCAATAATGCCATTATTTGGCATTTAAACTGTTGGTTGTGACTCCATAACTGGCCATTCAAGTATTTCATAGCAATTTTCACTATTCACGCACATACATAAAAGTGCTTCCCATGAAAGGCAAAGCCTTGTGCTCCTTTTGCGGTGCTTTGAATGCAGCCAGGAGCTCTGCCCGTGTAATGAATGCATGCAGGTCACACCTTTTTCTTTCACATCATTAACTTATTTTTAATATGAAAAGAAGGTCATCTTCTTCACCTTCTTAACAGGGTTCAGATTTTAATATTTGATTAGGACAAGTAAGAATTATGGTATTCTTAGATCTGTTACTCCACTACTACAGTATAGTACAAATGCACACACTAAAAAATATTAATGACTAAATGCTCCACAGACCTGCAAGCTTGAGGCAGAGAACAAGATTCAATACACATTTTAAACTATCACAATCCTGACAACAGATCGAATATCTAAATAATTATAACAGTCATCTAAACATGGCATACAAGCACTTCAGGTGGTGTCAGTGTTAAGTAGTAGTATGCATAACTGGCAAAAAGGAGTTAGAAATTCTTCTCTCGCTATGGCAGTCTTCATACTAAATGCAGATATTTCTAGAAAGAAGGCTTTTGATAATATTCAACTTCTTTTTAAGTACTTAGACCATTTTTGTATATTAAAGTAACGCTAAAGCTTCAAAGCCCTCACCTATAAATTGCACCATCCCAGGATTAAAATTTCTTAATTCAGCTCTGTTGTGGATATGCATAAGGGGAGTTTTCAATTATCTTTTTATATACAAGTCCTCTGGAAACTACTGAACTCCATTCCATGCAGAGGAAAGCAGGAATATTAATTGCCTCAATGCTTTTTGTATGGGGCTTTCACTGTAGCTTTAATGCTCAATAAACATCAAAGATTTATCTTTACTATCCAACTGTGACAGAAGATGCTCTTACATTCACTCAGTCGATGGAGAACAGGCCATAAAGCTTAAGGCTGAAATCATTAATTAAGCATGCAATGATTTCAGATGTACAATAGGAGTGCTCCAAGTCCTCATTTTTCAGAGTACCTGTCATTTTAGGAATGTCCCATGTTCAGAGCAGTGATCCCACTGATCTCAATAGCCATGGAAGCCATCCTGCAGTTCAGATCCCCGTCTCTCTACCTGGACAGATTAGAAATGTAGACCATAACTGAGCTCTGCCCCCATGTTTGGCATCCCTTTCCTCCTCGCAGCTACTCCCTTCTTTCCTCCCCATAATCTCTCTGCTTTCCCATAACTCTCTTCCCCTCCCTGGCTCCATTTCTTGCCTCCAGTTACGTTGTTTTTTTCACATTTCCTGGGCACAGAAAGTGGGGGAGCGGTTTGCCTCTTCTGCAACCCCAGACACGAGAGCTTTCACAAGCCGCGACAGCTCTGTACCTGCTCTCCCTCAGGATGGGGAGATGTCTCTTCAGCTCCCCCATCACGTACGAGCAATGCAGGATGAGGGGATACATCTTTGACAACAAAGAACTTAGAAGTCAAACAAGCCTCTACTGTACAACTGTATATAGATATTTCAAAAGAGCACAGCTTCACCAAATTTGGCAATTTAAACGAAGCAAAAAGTACCACAGCTCAGCCACAAAGACAACTCTCTACCACAAGTTTCACATCCCTCTGTCAGTGCACGGAGACAACAGGACCTCAAACCAGCTGTGAGCATTGGTAAAATGGACCAAGCAGCCCTTCACAAGTCCTCCCAGCCCTGGCCTGGGATGCCTCCATGAAGAGGGGAGAGGGCAGGGGTGCTATGAGTTTTTAAACTACTCACAGCAAATATTTCTGGCTCTGGGTATAAGGTCAGAAAGGTTGTATGGCATTCACTTTTTTGTTTTGTGGGACACGTGGTTGTGTGCCACAAGCAAGGTCTGGCCCAACTGGAGCCTCATTCCACAGCACAAATAGGTATTTTTGTTTAAGGGCTAGAGAATGAAAACTTAAGCTCCGAGTATGGTAAATTTAACATTGGGTGTTTAAAAAGTGACTAATTTCTACTCTAATCTGATTGTCTTTCACAGCAGTACTGTCCCAAACTCAGGACAACGGCACTCCGTGAGACACAGCAGCTCCCGAGACGTATGGAAACTGCCATGGGCAGGTAAAAGATTAATGGGAAGGGCTCTCTTTTGACGGATGAATCTGTGACCTTGAGCAACGAGAGTGCTTGCACCAAGTATATCTGCCATGCGAGACAGACAAAATGAGAGAGGCTCATTTTACACTCTCAGATCTCATTAAGCACTCAGACCACAAACACCGATACTGGCACTGGCCATCTGCTCTGCTGTTTGCCTGGTTACAGGTCTGATAACACTTACAGGGAGCAAAAGTTAATCATATGTACAGATGAGCAACAGCACTTCTGCACAGGAAATCCAGTGGAGCATAACAGCTGCTAAAAAAACCCACCCACATACCTGTTTTTTACTTTGTTCTGTTGTTTCAAACCACACAGGCAAGCTGGCAGTTCAAAGAAAAAATGGTGACCGTAGGGCCGTAACTTTAGACTCTTCAAATACTGTTTTTTTAATAAACTGAAAAGTTATCAGAAAGTTAATTAAATTGAAATCTGCCAAATTGCAGGGATGACCTCTTAGTTTATATAACTGGCAATGATATAGAATTATTTTTTAATTGCTTCTAAACTATTTCCTCTAATGCTCTTCTTTTTGCTTATCTCAAGTTATTTAAGAATTACTAGGATTTTCTGCCATTCATTCTCCACCTGCAGTGACAAAGGCCCTCACCAGGAGATCCTTCCAAGTCTGCTGTAGTATTACCCCAGCATCCATCCCCGAGGAATGAAGTTTCCCTGCGAGCATTTTCCAAGAGACTTAGGATGAGCTGAATTTTCTTTGCTGAGCAGCAATTCCTGGAAAACCCTGAAACGTATTCAAAGACTTTTCCTACCACTTTTGGAGAATCAGCTCCGAGCAAAATGATACAGTCTATTGGGGCCGTATCTGACCTAGAAAGTATTAACTGAAGAATGTGTGGGACAGCTGGTTATCGGAAAGAAAAGACACGCAGCCCAGGGGAGTGACATGGGGAGCTACTCGAGTTCGTCCTGAATGACTGTCAGCTCTCCAGCGCCGGCCAAGCCCGGGAAGCAGATACGGAGCCTCTGCCAGAGCCGTGCCGCATCCCGTAACGGAGCTGGCTCAGATATCTCCAGCACAGGCCTGTGCCATGCGGCGAGGAGATAGTTTATCATCTGAGAGCATTTCAGATACGCCATATGATAAGGGTGAACAGAAATCTGAAGTATAGTAGGATTATTTCCAACAAAGTGCCACAGGGCTCAGCCTTTCAGCAGAGGACATTCCGTGATCAGCTTTGGTACACAGCGTGCCGGGGTCATCTTTTTCAAAACACTGCTCTTGATGGTCATTGCTGTTGGTGTTCCTCAGAAGCGCAACCAGGTACCACCTTCCTTTAAATCGTGTTAATTTACTGTGAGGGTGATGAGACACTGGCCCAGGTTGCCCAGAGAAGCTGTGGCTGCCCCATCTCTGGAGGTGTTCAAGATCAGGTTGGATGGGGATTTGAGCAACCTGGTCTAGTGGGAGGTGTCCCTGCCCAGGGCAGGGAGTTGGAACGGGATGATCTTTAAGGTCCTTTCCAACCTGAACCATTCTATGATTCTATGAAAACAGAATGCCTTGTTGCACAACAAGGTGAGTGCCATTTATTTCCAGCTAAACATCCAGTTATACCTGAAGAGATGAGACTTCAACTCTTTCTCAGCTTTCCCAGTTCAGAAATTGGGTTGTGTATCTGGGATACCATCTTTACCACTCCTTTCGATGAGGCAGTGCATACCAAGCACATTTGCTGCCGCATCACCAATGCTTGAACATTTTAAGTCTGAAAATCAGAGGAAATCCTTCATTTGGAAGTCATTATTTACAATTTTGGCCAGCACCACACCACAGATGGCACCTCCCCATCATCACTTCACCTTACTGTCTCTCATTTTACCAAGAACTCTATATGATTTTGTATGATTCTTTATGATTCTATAGTCACAGGTGACAGGACTAGAGGAAACGTCCTCAAGTTGCGCTAGGAGAGGTTCAGGTTGAATATTAGGAAAAATTTTTACACTGAAAGGGTTATCAAGCTTTGGAATGGGCTGCCCAGGGAAGTGGTTGAGGCACCATCCCTGGAGGTGTTCAAAAGGCGGGTTGACATGGTGCTGGGGGACATGGTTTAGTGTTGGGTTTTTTTGTCAGAGTTAGGTTGATGGTTGGGCTATACGATCTTGAAGGTCCCGTCCAACCTAGATGATTCCATGATTCTAAGTCTTGTTGCGCAGGGCTGCAGGTTAACACCCCAGAACGTCCATTATTTTCCCAAGTATCTTGGGACACATCCATTAGTTGGTTCGAGGGAGAAAAACGATACTGAGCTGTAACCGGAGTTTCACAAAGGTGCTGATGGCAACGCTGGTGGCCATCCCATGGCAAACACTGCTCGTGCAAACGATCCACAGCTTTTTGCTATTAAATTTTGCTATTAAAGACTAAAAGATACCCTCTTTCTTAAAAAAAAGCGTTCGGCACACCATCCACCCGAGCGCGTCCGCTGCAAGTTCGAGCTCCCGATTCGGACTTTTGCGGGAGAGTTTCGAGCTGGTGGGCTACTTTAATTTAAATAAAATACTGCTTTAATTGCCCTTGCAAGCCACCGCTTTAATTAGGCGCCCCGGATTCCTCCTAGAAAACCCTTTACACCATTTACCACGGCGGGTCGTACCAGGCCGTCACCCGCTTCTCTGCCTTTCCCCTGACTCCATTCCCACAGGGACGCCCCAAAACCCCCCCCAGACGCCATTTGACAACCCCACGGACC